>APFE031734705.1:10267-37008 GCA_000404065.3 Pinus taeda | reverse complement strand
GAATTCTTGTCCTAACCCAGCACCACTGAGCATGCTTCTTACCCTTTCCATCAACGTCTTGTTCATTCTTTCTGCAACTCCATTTTGCTGAGGTGTATATGGAGTAGTCTTCTGTCATGCTATACCACACTTCTTACATAATTCATCAAATTCCTTACTGCAAAACTCTCCACCATTATCTTTCTTTAGCACCTTTATCTTCTTCTTTGTTTGGTTTTCCATTAGAGCCTTAAATTCTTTAAACCTATCAAAGACTTTAGATTTCTTCTTAAGGAAATATATCCATGTATTCCTTGAGGATTCATCTATAAATGATACATAGTACACATACTTACCCAGTGATGGAACCTTCATAGGTCCAAACACATCACTGTGCACAAGCTCTAATATATGTTTCACCCTCTTACCACTAGAGGGGAAACTCACCCGATTCTGCTTCCGTATACACAATTTTTACAGAAATCAAATTCCGGAGAGCTATTACTCATACCTTCTACCATACCTTTACCATGAAGTATTTGAAGGCCTTTCTCTCCAGTATGTCCAAGCCTTTGATGCCACAACATGGTCTTTTCTCCAGAGACCACTAGATTTTATGCTCCACTTTCAGGAACCACGAAATTGTTGCACCCATCAATAACAGTGCTACCTTGCAGTTTGTACAGAGTTCCAATCTGTACTCCCCGCATCAATACTAGTGCTCCTCGAACCATCTTGTAGGTATCCTTCTCGAACACTATTTTTACACCTAAATCATCCAGCTTGCTAATAGAACTAAGATTTGTGGCTAATGCAGGAATATGCAGAATACCCAGAAGTGTTCTAACCCTTCCACCTTGCAGCTTCAATTTACTTTTCCACAACCAATGATTCTAGCCTTCCTATCATCCCCCAAGAAGACATCACCACCATCATATTTCTCATACTCGCAGAACCACTCTCTATGGGGAGTGAAGTGAAAGGATGCACCCGAGTCAATCAACCATGCCTCATGATCTACATGTGTACTTGAAGAAGCCAAGTACACATCCCCACCTTCATCTGAGGTGGTTTTCGCCTCTACAGAAGGAGCATCATCAAATCCCTTTCTTTTATCAGGACCTTTAGATTTACAATCCCTTTTGTAGTACCCTTCCTTTTTGCATTTCCAGCACACCACCTTTACAGGTTTTCCTAGAGATTTAGATCTCCCACTTGATGACTTATTTTTGTTTCTGTTCTGGGACCGTCCTCGTACATAAAAGGCATCACCATTTTGGCTCTCCATATTTTCCCCTCTCATCTCCTCCGTTAGCAAGGCTGAGACTATTTCATCAAACTGCACCGCAGTTGCATTGCTACCTATTGCAATAACTAGAGTATCCCACGAATCTGGTAGAGAACACAACAAACTGATGCACGTACCTTAATCAGAAATTTTAATATCAACAAATGCTGACAGACTTACCACAATATTAAATGCATTCAGATGCTCTGTCACTGAGTCTCTATCTTTCATCCTCAGGTTATACAACTTTTTCCATAGGAACAGTTTATTCACCAGAGACTTAGATTGGTACAAAGTCCTTAACTTGTCCCACAAAGCCTTTGCTGTAGCTTCCCTTGATACATTAAACAATACTGAATCTAAGACACACAATCGTATTGTGCTCTTTGCCTTCCAATCCAACTTCTTCCATTCTTCATTGGACACTCCCTTTGGTTTAGTACCCGGATCTACCGCGATCCACTGATCTTTATCCACCAACAGATCCTCCATCTTGAGTTTCCACAACTCAAAAATCTGAGCATTAAATTTCTCGATCTCTATCTTTCCATTGCTTGCCATCTTCTTTCACCACCAAAATCGATCTCGTAGATCTCCCATTGAATAGGGTCTACCACAGGCCCAAGTGAAACCCCTTAGCAACAAAGGCGTGCCCTTGAAGCCAAAACTGCTCCAAAATCAAATGTAGGTTTTAAATCCATACAAAAATTACCTGCATACAAATTCTAAAACACAGAAAATAAACAATGCGAGAGCATAACACATAAAACACATATACACAGAGATTTTCCCTTGGATCCCAAAAAATCGGGACTACCAACTTGATTTTTCATCATATTCGTTTCAATGTTACAATCCATATTTATACATGCTGAAGCATCCAATACCACTGATCGAAAAACCATCGCGTCCAAAACCATGGACCGAAAACCATTTCCTCCAAAAAACATGTGCAAAAATCATGCACAAAACCATAGGTGGGTCCACCCAACCTAACATAGGGTCCAAAACCAAAATTTTCTGGGGCACTGCCGTGGACCCCATAAAGTGGGGTTACAGGTACACCTCAAACAACTTGTGACCCCCTTGCTACACAATTGGCGCAACGAAGGGGGGTGCTCCGCCCCCCCTCTAACCCCTCGGTTAACTACGTGGGCTAGTCGTGAAAAGAATATAACACAACCCAACACAAATTCGTTGTTTGATTCTGTTATGATATCTCCTCAATGTCCTTATAGTCCTTATGATGGGCCTGGTATTCATTTGGAGTTATTTCCTCGTACATCTCGGTTTCATGGTCACCTGTGGTTTCCATCTATGGAATCAGAAGGTGAAATCCCAACGTCATCTCCGGGTCATTCAAAAGTTTCAGCTACCCATACTCCCCATGTTGATGATGAGCAAGGGTATAAATTTCCTCCAGAAGGCTTTCCTTATATAGGGAGCATCCTGTCTCTCACCTTCCCTCAAACTAGTGGAACCATGTTGCCACATGATTATACCACATTAGCTCAATTAGTTTCAGGTGCTCCTAGTGCCTCGTCATTGTATCAAAATCCCATTTGGTCTTCAAATGCTATGCCTACATCAGGTCTATTCATTCCAAACATGACCTCTCAAAAATCTGTAGAAACTACTGTCACCTCAGTTCTTGTTCAACCTACCATTCCATCACAGTCTGTCTCATCGTTTCAACCAACCCTCTCAGTACAACCACTTGTTTCAGGTCAGGTTTCAGTAAGTTCTTCTACCCCTTCATCAAGTGGAAAAAATGTGTCATCGTTTGGGGGGAAATATCCAAATACTCCTCTTGTGTTAGGCGAAACCAATGTGGATTACAAATCACATGGTCGAAGTTAATCAACCTTATTATGGTAGTATTCCTAACCCTGCTGGTCCATCCGGGTCAGGTAACATCCAATATCAGTAGCCTTATATGGCTCAAATTCCACTCCAACAGGCTTATGTCCCATATAGTTCGCAAGCCTTGGTTAATCCATCTTACATTCCTCAAGCATGAGCTTATGTCCAACCTGGTCAATCTGCTATTCCTGGTGGATATGGTCAGATCCAATTCGAAAACTATCAATACCCTCAGGGTATATCCCAAGGAACTGTCCAGCTACCCTTGCAGCAATAAGGACAACCATTGCAGCAACAAGGACAACCTTCGTAGCAGCAAGGGAAATCTTTGCAGTAGCAAGGGAAAGCATTGAAAAAGCAAGGGCAACCTCTTCCGCAGTTGCAAAAACCTTTGCAGCCACAAACTTAGTTTGTTTAGCAACCTTCTCAACCTTTGTCCTCGCAAGGCCAATGTTTGCAACAACAAGGTCAACCTTTATAGCAACAAAGTCAACCTTTGCAGCAACAAGGTCAACCTTTAACAACAATATTTATATGTGTATCCACCTCTCCCCACTATATTTGTTGTTATTCTTCTTTTACACCTTGCGCCAGCTGACCAAGTGACAGCTTGCAGTAAGAACAGGTACTTGTGCATACAACACCGTCGCTTCAAAGTTTGTTATGAACAACCAGGTTGATAAAAGTAAAGTAGGAAGCCCCATGAGTTGTAGCATTCTTGCTGCAACACTGCTGCTCACCACTTTTTGGCTTCCTACTTTACTTTTATCAACTTGGTAGTTCATAACAAACTTGGAAGCGACAATGTTGTATGTAGAAGTACCAGCTCTTACTGCAGGCTGTCACTTGGTCAGCTAGCAGAAGGTAACTAGGAGCTTAAGCCAACTTCTATGAATTCTCAGAAGCAAATTTTAGCTGTGATGAAAGAAAGCTAACTCTAAAGAGGCTATTCTACTTGCAGAAAGAGAAAGAAGACTCGAGTGTAATGCAAACCCTAACAAACCCTAATTCTTCCAACTAACCCTACTCTTGCAGAAAAAGAGATGAAAATTGATGAAATGAGTGCCATTGACTACTGAGAAGGTAAATTACATCTATTCAAGTGACTTCTGGAAGGAAATGAGAAAAAAACATATTTTTGGGTTTTTGAGTGTTTTTATGTGAAATTGTTATGCTTGTAATTTATCTGTTTGTGGTTGTGACAGAGGTTCGGTGGCAAAGAAAGGTGGCCTTGGGGTTTGGAAAGTTGTAGGAAGGTGTGGGGGAGATCTAAAAAGCCTCTGGTAATCTTTTGAAGACTTTCTCTGCAATCGGACTTCAAAAAGCTACTTTCAGGAAATTCTACAGGAGGCTACATGGGATCTATAGGATGATGATGAGAGCGGTTTTTAGAGGTTTTAAACGTGGAAAAAAAGTGGGAAAGGGTAGTTGAAGATCAGAGGGAGGTTTTAGGATGTCTGAAGCTCATCAAGGGTGATTAGGAAAGAAAATGATGGTTGGATTTGTTCAAGAGCCAAGAGGAAAGCTTATGAGGGAAATGCAGAAATTAGGGAAAATTCATGAAGGGCGGTAAATGACTTGTGAAACTTACGAGAAATGAGGTGATGATGGCTGCTTTATTGATTTATTATGAGAAGAGGTGGGTTGTAAGAGAACTACACATCTGAATACCAAACTGAGCAAGAAAAGAGTTATCTGTACCAAAAATAGAACTATCTCATGTTAAACCTAAATTCTGACCTATAAAATGCTAAACAATGCTATATGGAAAGGAAAACATGTAAAGGGATCTATTGCAGAAACATAAATGAGTATAGAAAAATGGATCTGAAGAAAAATATTAACACCTGAATCAAATAGTAACAATAGAGATTGCATGGGAAAAGAAAAACTGTGTTTGTATGACAACAAGCAGACCTCAACCTCAATTCATGGTCCCCAAAGGAGGAAAGGAAGTCTGGGCCTATTGATGGCCTTTTTGTACCTTTATCTTACCACTATTCAACCTACTTCAACAACTGAAATGGAAACAACTATGTAAACCAACAAAAGCAACCTATTCTAACTAAGGTAAAATGAATCTATCTAACAAAAATTAATTCATGAACTGAAGCAAAAACATATAAGTACAAAGCAAGAGGTGCTGGGTAGCTTGGGTTGGGCCCTAACCCAAGAGCTTCAGCCCTCTGAAAGAGATCAGTGCTGGCTCAGAAAATATTTCATCTCCATTATCAAAATAAAAGTCACATTACACAAACTGTTCACAAAAGTAAGCTCAAAAATGAGCTGAGCAAGAGTTGCAACAAAAGTGCGAAAATTTGACTAACAACCAACTAAAATACTAAGCACCTAAGCCCTCCTATTTATACAACTGGAGCCTCCAACAACTCTCCTAAAATCAAGGAGGCTCAGCTCCCAAGACTAGAGATAGACAACAATTCTTCTTCACTTGCTCGGCTGCCCCTTTGATGCATCAATATGGCTGTTGTGCTTCAAGTTTCCTGAAGGAGGATTAGAGGTAGGGGGTTATAAATGAGGGAGACACCCTCCAACAGATCCTCTTCCTTGTTTTCCTCGAATATTGGCTACCAAATGTTCATTAATCCTTTGACTTTGTCCCAAAATTGACCAAAAATCTGCATAAAGCACACATTAGACTTCATGGCATAATGACTAACCCAATTCAATGCAGAAATTAGGGTAGATTTTTGAAGGGCGGTAAATGACTTGTGAAACCTATGAGAAACGAGGTGATGATGGCTGCTTTATTGATGTATTATGAGCAGATGTGGGTTGTAAGAGAGTTGCACATCTGAATACCACACTGAGCAAGAAAAGAGCTAGTTGTACCAAAAACAAAATTATCTCATGTTAAATTTAAATTATGACCTATAAAATGTTGAACAATGCCATATGGAAAGGAAAGCATGTAAAGATATCTATTGCAGAAACATAAATGAGTACAAAAAAATGGATTTGAAGCAAAATATTAACTTCTGAATCAAATAATAACACTAGAGATTGCATGGGAAAAGAAAAATTGTGTTTTTATGACAGCAAGCAGACCTTGACCTCAATTCATGGTCCCCGAAGGAGGAAAGGAGGTCCGGGCATGTTGACGGTCTTTTTGTACCTTTATCTTACCACTATTCAACCTACTTTAGCAACTGAAATGGAAACAACTATGTAAACCAACAAAAGCAACCTATTCTAACCAAGGTAAAATGAATCTATCTAACATAAATTAATTCATGAATTGAAGTAAAAGAATATAAGTACAAAGCAAGAGGTTTTGGGCAGCTTGGGTTGGGCCCTAACCCAAGAGCTTCAGCCCTCTGAAAGAGATCAGGGCTGGCTCAAGAAATATTTCATCTCCATTATCAAAATAAAAGTCACATTACACAAATTGTTCACAAAAGTAAGCTAAAATTAGCTGAGCAAGAGTTGCAACAAAAGTGTGAAAATTTGACTAACAACCAACTAAACTACTGAACACCTAAGCCCTCCTATTTATACAACTGGAGCCTCCAACAACTCTCCTAAAATCAAGGAGTCTTGGCTCCCAAGACTAGAGATAGACAACAGTTCTTCTTCACTTACTTGACTGCCCCTTTGATGCATCAATGTGGATGTTGTGCTCCGAATTTCCTGAAGGAGGATTCGAGGTATGGGGTCATAAATGAGGGGGATACCCTCCTACAAATCTTCTCCCTTGTTTTCCTCAGATATTGGCTGCCAAATTCTCATTAATCCTTTGACTTTGTCCCAAAATTGACCAAAAATCTGCATAAAGCACACATTAGACTTCATGGCATAATGACTAACCCAATTCACTCTATTAGCATAAATATAATAGAAAACATGCAATAAACTAATGAGAATGGTGGATTAAGTGGAGTTAGGAGGCCAAATGAGCCCATATAATTACCCATTTCTGGGGCTCATCATCACCCTCCTACTGAATGGGTTGCTCATTCTTTGAGCAACTAGTCTATCTCCTCATCCTTGATGGCTCTGATGGATTCCCTGACATCCCATGCTTTTGCTGTGATATCCTCCTCCTTATCATGGAAACCTACCTTTATATCCACCTCTTCCCACTATTTTTGTTGTTCTTCTTCTTTTACACCTTCCAGTAGTCCTAGCAGCAGTGGAGGACTGAATTTGAGGCCAATCCAATTGGCCTTCAAACTTTGCATAGAGTGCTTTTACAGTGGCACTCTCCTCAAGGATTCTCTCATCCTGTTTGGGGAGTGATACTCCCTGATCTGTAGGTTGTGTGGCAATGTGTTCCACCTTCTCATTCAGAAATGAGTCATCTCCAAACAGTCTCTCCATGTCCTCAAAATGTGCAATAGCCTAGGCCTGCTCATTGATATACTTAGGGACACTTTGAGGATTATTTTCAAGGTGTTGGTACACACTGATGAGAGCCATGGGGTCCACTAGCTTAGCTCGGACCATTAAGGGTTCATTTAGCTCTTTTGTCATTAACTTCTTGATTTATGTTGCCCTTTTCTCCTCATGACTCATCCAAGACGCCATGGCCATCAGTTGCAAGTCTCCTAACACAACATTGGGATCCCATAGGTTCATATTAGTAAGGGCCATGTTATGTAAATAAAACTCTGCCAACTTCACCTTGTCCTCTGCTGAACTGTGGTCACATAGATCCATGAATTGTCCATAATCCTGAAAAGGTGTGGTGCCTCTCTAGGCCAGAGTCTTGAACTGGAACTGGAGCCACTGATCTTTGATGTATACTCCATATGATTTGGCTGGTTTCTTACATTGAAGTGCTTCCATTGCCTAGTTGGCCATGCATGCTAATTGGGTTTCCCTACCTTGCAACTGTTTTCTCAACATTTCAGTCTCTACCGGGGTTTCCCTTTCTTGTAGCTGTTTTATTAACATTTCATTCTCTGCTTCCAAGTGAGATATTTTGATTGCTTCTATATGTTTTATAGTGGCTAGTTCTCTGCCCATCTCTCTAAGCTTGCTCTCCATGTGTCCAATGTCTTCCACCCCTTTGGACTTTGCAATTTGCATCCATCTATGGCTCCTTACTCTTTCTTTTTCTAGCTCAAAGAAACGAGGGACTACGAAATTATGTGGGATGATTTTCCCTCCTTCCAGAAGGTTGTAATAAGAGCCTAAACTAGGCTGTGGATTAGGTTTTGGTATCCTTGTTGTTTCATCCTTTCCCTTAGTTTTCTCTTCTGCCCTTTTCTCGAGTTTCTCAGTATCCTGTAGCTTTGTCAAGGTTTCTTGTAGAGCAGTCTGTGCCTCCTGTAGGATAGTTTTGGAGTCTTGTAGTTTTATCCTTTCCCTCCAAGTGGAAGATCTAGGGCTTCCTATTTCACAGGTGATGGGAGTTCTGGATGGAGATTCCTCCTTTTTGGCGGCAGGAGAATCTTCAATGGTGATAGGCTCTTTTGAGGGTGGCTGTGGCTTCTCTCTTTTTATCCTGGTGCTCTTTCAAGCCTTGAAATACATGGATGGTTTCCTTTTTCTCTTTGGTTTGGGCTTAACTGGGGTGCTGAGTGCAGTAAGAACAACTGCTGCCTCCCTTTCCAGTGTTTTAGGAAAAACTTCTAACTTTGGTGCTTCTGTTTATTCTTCTTTTGTCTTTTCTGCCTCTGCAGGTTTTGTTTCTTCTATCCTTGTTTTAATTTCCTCCTCTTATTTAGTTTCTGCCCTCTCTGCTGTAGTCTCTGTCTTCACTGATTTAGTCTTGTTCCTTTCTGTTTTAGTCCTTTTCCCTCTTGTCCTAGGCTATTTACTCTTCTCTACTGTGGTCTTATCCTTCTCTGTTTCATGTTTTTCTTCCTCTGTTTGGGTTTCTTCCTTCCCTATTTCAGGTTCCTCTTTCTCTGTTTGTGTTTTCTCTTCCTCTTCTTTGGTTTCCTCCTCATCCTCCGCTTTTTTTTTCTTCTCCCTCACTTTCAGATGGGTTGAGGTCATATGTGAGGGCTTTCACATCATCTTCCCTTGTCACATTTCTAAAAATTTCCCAGCCTACGGGTATTGTGAAGGTGTGGAGGGCCTCTTCCACCAGCAGTTTAATTAGCCCATGGTGAGCCAATTGGTCTGTAACTCCTGCCTTCAAGTTGATGTTGGAATCTATCATGGACCAGAGGAGAAAATAGGGAACACTGAGTTTTTGGGGTGCAAGAAGATCCATGCCATATCTTAACTCATGCTGCTGGCATTATGAGACAAGTGTTGTCCTTGATGGAAAATCACTCAGATGATAAATTATAGTGCAGCAAAATTCACGCACTTTCATGCAGAGAAAAGTTCCTTTCATGCAGAGAAACATTCACGCACTCTCATGCAGAGAAACCATGCAAAGAAAAGTTCATGCAATTTTATGCAGAGAAAAGTTCACGCACTTTCATGCAGAGAAAATTTCCTTTCATGCAGAGAAAAGTTCACGCACTTTCATGCAGAGAAAAGTTCACGCACTTTCACACAACGAAAAGCGCATACATGTGGGAGAACTTATTTTTGGTCTGTGGTATTTAGTCCTTGGTATTTGAACCTATGGTTTGGGGCCATTGTATCTCGTCAGAAGCGTTGATCCCAAGTATTGGGTCCATGGTATTGTTTTGTTATGGTTTTGGACCATGGTATTGAGTAAGGCCTAAGACTATAAAAGGAGAAGAAGATCATTAGGCTTATGCATAGAAAAAGACTTGAATATTTGATGTAGTATGAGATCCAGTATGCAGGATATGGGTTATCATGCATTGCTTGATCTGAGCTAAGGGAGGATCTCACCAGTTGATGGAGAACAAGATCTAAGGATCGATCATGATCAAATGGTTTAAAATGAATCATCTTTATATGGTTTGATCATGGATAGACTAGATCTGAATTATTGATGCATGTTTTATTGTATGCATGTTATGATTTGGGTATCACTGATGTCTAAAACAACCATAAAGTCATGATTGAATATGTATAGATCTGTACGTGGGTTTGATTCATCATAGTAGCGTAACATAATGAAGTACGATGTTTGAAGTTGCAGTTGGGTTTGATTGTTATTGCAGAGTTCTGTAGTCTGCTCTGTGTTTTGGTGACTGTGTTGTTGACAGGGTTTCAGTGTTTCAGTGATTTAGAAATTGATGATTCTAGTATTGATTGTTTTGTGCTTAAATGATATTGATGGGTCCAGTATGAAAATTGGATGAAACGTGTCCTTTATATTATAATGTTGTGCTTCAGAAGTATCCAGTCTGAAAATGTATGAAACGTGGTACCTGGTGGAAGAAAGAGAAGGTTGTTGCCTTCTGTAGGTCGGCACCTACGTACTAGTACATTAGCTAGTACAAGAGCTAAGGGGGTGGTAGCTCCTTCCTATTAGTAGCTGGAGAACGAGTAAAGGTTGGAGCATTTCAGTAGGCCAGAATTTACGTACTAGTAAGTGGATCGGCTAGTACAAGAGCTAAGGGGGTTGTAGCTCCCTTCCAGGAGAGTCTAGAGAACGAGAGAAGGTTGTAGTCTTCTACAGGTAGAAGCCTACGTACTGGTATAAGAGTGCACCACTACAGAACTATTGTAAAGGAAGTTTCTTATTAAAATAGGATAGAGACGACTTGCAGCAGGTGGTTTTCACCCACATTGGGTTTCCACCTTATATCATGGTGTTCATATGTGCTTCTTGCATGTGATGATATGTTCTGTTTTACTGCACCTGCTTACAATACATATGGTTAAAGAATTTCTGATTCACTAACTAAAGATCAACATTTAATGGATTAATTGAATCATAAGTATTCAGGATATACGCTAGTTTCATTAGACACAGTTGCGTATACACGCGGGTTCCCTTAATTGAAGTAGCATATATGTATCTAAGTATGGAAATGAAAAAGTTTTATTGACTTGATAATACTGATTCACACCCCCCCCTCTTAGTATTATTTCCAACAATTGGTAACAGAACAGGTCCTTTGGTAGAAGCTTGATCGCTTGAAGGAGATCTGTGGAACAATGGGAAAGAAACTTAAGAAGAAACTGCCTAAGAAGAAGAAGACATCTCAGAAGAACTATGACAGTGAGAGAATCAATTGGGGATTATGTGGAAGAAGCACTTAAGATTCAGAATCACTTCAGAATGAAGATGAACTATCAGGTATGAATTTGTTATCCTCCAGAGATATCTATCCATCTAAAGATGATGAATGTGATGGTGAAATAATTGAATTTGCTCTTATGGGTGAACAAGAAAGATATCGAATAGAGGCAGTATTTAAAGGGCTTACAGATAAAATTAGAGATCAACAAGATGTATTGAACAAAAGGGATTGTGCATGAAAAGAAGAAACTACCAAACTTAAATCTCAATTAGAGGAAGGAAAAAAGGTAAGGAAGTTATTCAAGGACAAGGAAAATCAATGTCAAAAGCTGCAAGATGAAGTGACATCTTTAAGATGTGAAGTCAATGAAAGGAGCACAACAATCAAGAAACTCAGAGATAGATCCAGTTACTATGAATGTCTTGAAGCCAAGATCCGCACGCTAAAGAAAGATCTTGAAGAATCAAAGAAGCAAAATAAAGAACTACTCCAAGCGCTTGAAAAACAAGAAAACAAAGTTCTTGAACTAAGACATCAGTTGGAAGAAGAAAGAAAAGTTGAAGAAAACATGAAGAAGCAGCATCGTGAAAGGGAAGAGAAACTTCAAGTTGAGGTAAATATTCGAAATGATAAATTAGAAAAGAAGGATAAGCTCTTACGATTTCAAGATAGTACTAAGATTTTAGATGATATTCTTAGTAGTCAAAGATCTCCTACTATCAAAATTGGTCTTGGTTTTCATGAATCCATTGAAGGTGAGTCTAGTTCACAAAGTAAGGCAAGGAACTCTAATGCAAAATCTAAGCTGCTAAAAAAGGAAATGAAAGGTCAACCCCATCAACAACCAAGGAAAGAAATTCTTCAAAGAAATTCTTTTACTCCTCCAATGAATAATGTTGAATGTTATGTATGTCATAGTCTTGGACATGTTGCAGCCAGATGCAGAAGAAGAATAAGTCAATATCATCACTCAGAAAGATCATCACATTCCAAGTACTTTCAGGGATATTGTTTTTATTGCAATATGTTTGGTCACAAAGCTATTGATTGCTACAGAAGGAATATGAAACATGTAAGATGCTATGCATGTAACAAGCTTGGACATAGAGCAAAGGAATGCAGGAACAAAGTACGAGAACCATACCAAAAGGAGACAATATCATCACGCTTAAAGATATGGAAGAAGAAGGAAGTTCAGACAGAAAGATGTGGCACAACACAACACACTCAGACACAACACAACACAGATATAACAGACAAAGGGGGAGCTCATTCAGAAATTTCAGCAAGCACTCAGGGGTAGTATGGACATCAGAATGTTTATCAAAGGAAGAAAATATCTTGGTCCGTCCTTTGCCCTTGATGTCAAAGGGGGAGAGTGATTTGGTATTGTTGCCATCAAGTCCAAAGGGGGAGATTGTTGGCATTATGATGCATGTATTGTACTTGATGGCAACCCTCTCGTAGAAGAACATCTCACTTATTTATAACTAGATGAATCGACATAAGAGATATCAGATGTGACTAAATGCATGGGATGCCAGACAACTCAAAGGAATCAGATGACAGTTCTCAGTATGACAAGTTAGCTTTGCCATCAAGTCCAAAGGGGGCGATTGTTGGCATTATGAGACAAGTGTTGTCCTTGATGGAAAATCACTCAGATGATAAATTATAGTGCAGCAAAGTTCACACACTTTCATGCAGAGAAACCATGCAGAGAAAAGTTCATGCACTTTTATGCAGAGAAAATTTCACGCACTTTCATGCAGAGAAAAGTTCACGCACTTTCATGCAGAGAAAAGTTCACGCACCTTCACGCAAGGAAAAGCACGTACATGCCGGAGAACTTATTTTTGGTCTGTGGTATTTATTCCTTGGTATTTGAACCTATGGTTTTGGGCCATGGTATCTCGTTAGAAGTGTTGATCCCAAGTATTGGGTACATGGTATTGTTTTGTTATGGTTTTGGACCATGGTATTGAGTAAGGCCTAAGACTATAAAAGGAGAAGAAGGTAATTAGGCAAATGCATGGAAAAAGACTTGAATATCTGATGTAGTATGAGATCCAGTATGCAGGATATGGGTTATCATGCATTGCTTGATCTAAGCTAAGGAGGGATCTTACCGGTTGATGGAGAACAAGATCTAAGGATAGATCGGGATCAAATGGTTTGAAATGAATCATCTTTATATGGTTTGATCATGGATAGAATAGATTTGAATTATTGATGCATGTTTTATTGTACGCATGTTATGATCTGGGTATGACTGATGTCTAAAACAGCGACAAAGTCATGATTGAATATGTATAGATTTGTACGCGGGTTTGATTCATCGTAGTAGCATATACATAATGAAGTATGATGTTTGAAGTTGTAGTTGGGTTTGATTGTTATTGCAGAGTTCTGTAGTCTGCTCTGTGTTTTGGTGACTGTGTTGTTGACAGGGTTTCAGTGTTTCAGTGATTTAGAAATTGATGATGCTAGTATTGATTGTTTTGTGCTTCAATGATATTGATGGGTCCAGTATGAAAATTGGATGAAATGTGTCCTTCAGATTATAGTGTTGTGCTTCAGGAGTACCCAGTCTGAAAATATAGGAAACGTGGTACCTGGTGGAAGAAAGAGAAGGTTGTTGCCTTCTGTAGGTCGGGACCTACGTACTAGTACATCAGCTAGTACAAGAGCTAAGGGGGTGGTAGCTCCTTTCCAGTAGTAGCTGGAGAACGAGTAAAGGTTGGAGCATTTCAGTAGGCCAGCATTTACGTACTAGTAAGTGGATCGGCTAGTACAAGATCTAACGGGGGTTGTAGCTCCCTTCCAGGAGAGTCTAGAGAATGAGAGAAGGTTGTAGTCTTCGGCAGGTAGAAGCCTGTGTACTGGTATAAGACTGCACTAGTATAGAACTATTGTAAAGGAAGTTTCTTATTAAAAGAAGATAGAGACGACTTGCAACAGGTGGTTTTCACCCACATTGGGTTTCCACCTTATATCATGGTGTTAATATGTGCTTCTTGTGTGTGATGATCTGTTCTGTTTTACTGCACCTGCTTACTACACAAATGGTTAAAGAAGTTTTGATGGACTAACTAAAGATCAAAATTCAATGGATTAATTGAATCAGCATATATGTATCTAAGTATGGAAATGAAAAAGTTTTATTGACTTGATAATACTGATTCACCCCCCCCCCCCTCATATTATTTCCAACATTGGTATCAGAGCAGGTCCTTTGGTAGAAGCTTGATCGCTTGAAGGAGATCTGTGGAACAATGGGAAAGAAACTTAAGAAGAAAGCGCCTAAGAAGAAGAAGACATCTCAGAAGAACTATGACAGTGAGAGAATCAATTGGGGATTATGTGGAAGAAGCACTTCAGATTCAGAATCACTTCATAATGAAGATGAACTATCAGGTATGAATTTGTTATCCTCCAGAGATATCTGTCCAGCTAAAGATGATGAATGTGATGGTGAAATAACTGAATTTTCTCTTATGGGTGAACAAGAAAGATATCGAATAGAGGTAGTATTTAAAGGGCTTACAGATAGAATTAGAGATCAACAAGATGTATTGAACAAAAGGGAATGTGCCTGCAAAGAAGAAACTACCAAACTTAAAGCTCAATTAGAGGAAGGAAACAAGGTAAGGAAGTTATTCAAGGCAAGGAAAATCAATGTCAAAAGCTGCAAGATGAAGTGACATCTTTAAGATGTGAAGTCAATGAAAGGAGCACAACAATCAAGAAACTCAGAGATAATCCAGTTACTATGAAAGTCTTGAAGCTAAGATCCGCTCGCTAAAGGAAGATCTTGAAGAATCAAAGAAGAAAAATAAATAACTACTCCAAGCACTTGAAAAACAAGAAAACGAAGTTCTTTAACTAAGACATCAGTTGGAATAAGAAAGAAAAGTTAAAGACAACATGAAGAAGCAGCATCATGAAAGGGAAGAGCAACTTCAGGTTGAGGTAAATATTCTAAATGATAAATTAGAAAACAAGGATAAGCTCTTACGATTTCAAGATAGTACTAAGTTTTTAGATGATATTCTTAATAGTCAAAGATCTCCTACTATCAAAACTGGTCTTGGTTTTCATGAATCCATTGAAGGTGAGTCTAGTTCACAAAGTAAGACAAGGAACTCTAATGCAAAATTTAAGATGCTCAAAAAGGAAATGAAAGGTCAACCCCGTCAACAACCAAGGAAAGAAATTCTTCAAAGAAAATATTTTACTCCTCCAATGAATAATGTTGAATGTTATGCATGTCATAATCTTGGACATGTTGCAGCCAGATGCTAAAAAAGAATAAGTCAAGATAATCACTCAGAAAGATCATCACATTCCAGGTACTTTCAGGGATATTGTTTTTATTGCAATATGTTTGGTCACAAAGCTATTGATTGCTACAGAAGGAATATGAAACATGTAAGATGCTATGCAGGTAACAAGCTTGGACATAGAGCAAAGGAATGCAGGAACAAAGTATGAGCAAAATCCCAAAAGGAGAAAACATCATCACGCTTAAAAATATGGAAGAAGAAGGAAGTCCAGACAGAAAGATGTGGCACAACACAACACACTCAGGCACATCACAACAAAAATATAACAGACAAAGCGGGAGTTCATTCAGAAATTTCAGGAGGCACTCAGGGGGAGCATGGACAACAAAATGTTTATCAAAGGAAGAGAATATCTTGGTCTGCCCTTTGCCCTTGATGTCAAAGGGGGAGAGTGATTTGGTACTGTTTCCATCAAGTCCAAAGGGGGAGATTGTTGGCATTATGATGCATGTATTGTACTTGATGGAAACCTTCTCGTAGAAGAACATCTCACTTATTTATAACTAGATGAATCGACATAAGAGATATCAGATGTGACTGAATGCATGGGATGCAGGACAACTCAAAGGAATCAGATGACAGTTCTCAGTATGACAAGTTAGCTTTGCCATCAAGTCCAAAGGGGGAGATTGTTAGCATTATGAGACAAGTGTTGTCCTTGATGAAAAATCACTCAGACGATAAATTATAGTGCAGCAAAGTTCACGCACTTTCATGCAGCGAAACCATGCAGATAAAAGTTCATGCACTTTTATGCAGAGAAAATTTCACGCACTTTCATGTAGAGAAAAGTTCACACACTTTCACGCAAGGAAAAGCGCGTACATGTCGGAGAACTTATTTTTGGTCCGTGATATTTAGTCCTTGGTATTTGAACCTATGGTTTTGGGCCATGGTATCTCGTCAGAAGTGTTGATCCCAAGTATTGGGTCCATGGTATTGTTTTGTTATGGTTTTGGACCATGGTATTGAGTAAGGCCCAAGACTATAAAAGGAGAAGAAGGTCATTAGGCAAATGCATGGAAAAAGACTTGAATATCTAATGTAGTATGAGATCCAGTATGCAAGATATGGGTTATGATGCATTGCTTGATCTGAGCTAAGGAGGGATCTCACCGGTTGATGGAGAACAAGATCTAAGGATATGTCGGGATCAAATGGTTTGAAATGAATCATCTTTATATGGTTTGATCATGGATAGAATAGATCTGAATTATTGATGCATGTTTTGTTGTACGCATGTTATGATCTGGGTATGGCTGATGCCTGAAACAACGCAAAGTCATGATTGAATATGTATAGATCTGTACGTGGGTTTGATTCATCGTAGTAGCGTATACATAATGAAGTATGATGTTTGAAGTTGCAGTTGGGTTTGATTGTTATTGCAGAGTTCTGTAGTCTACTCTGTGTTCTGGTGACTACGTTGTTGACAGGGTTTCAGTGTTTCAGTGATTCAAAAATTGATGATGCTAGTATTGATTGTTTTGTGCTTCAATGATATTGATGGGTCCATTATGAAAATTGGATGAAACGTGTCCTTTAGATTATAGTGTTGTGCTTCAAGAGTATCCAGTATGAAAATGTATGAAATGTGGTACCTGGTGGTAGAAAGAGAAGGCTGTTGCCTTTTGTAGGTTGGCACCTACGTACTAGTACATCAGCTAGTACAAGAGCTAAGGGGGTGGTAGCTCCCTTCCAGTAGCAGCTGGAGAATGAGTAAAGGTTGGAGCATTTCAGTAGGCCAACATTTACGTACTAGTAAGTGGATCGGCTAGTACAAGAGCTAACGAGGCTTGTAGCTCCCTTCCAGGAGAGTCTAGAGAATGAGAGAAGGTTGTAGTCTTCTGCAGGTAGAAGCCTGTGTACAAGTATAAGACTGCACTAGTACAAAACTATTGTAAAGGATGTTTCTGATTAAAAGAAGATAGAGATGACTTGCAGGAGGTGGTTTTCACCCACATTGGGTTTCCACCTTATATCATGGTGTTCATATCTGCTTCTTGTGTGTGATGATATGTTCTGTTTTACTGCACTTGCTTACTATACATATGGTTAAAGAAGTTCTGATGCACTAACTAAAGATCGACATTTAATGGATTAATTGAATCATAAGTATTCTGGACATACGCTAGTTGCATTAGACACAGTTGCGTATACATGCGGGGTTCCCTTAATTGAAGTAGTATATATGTATCTTAGTATGGAAATGAAAAAGTTTTATTGACTTGATAATACTGATTCACCCCCCCCCTCTCAGTATTATTTCCAACAATTGGTATCAGAGCAGGTCCTTTGGTAGAAGCTTGATCGCTTGAAGGAGACCGTGGAACAATGGGAAAGAAACTTAAGAAGAAAGCGCCTAAGAAGAAGAAGACATCTCAGAAGAACTATGACAGTGAGAGAATCAATTGGGGATTTTGTGGAAGAAGCACTTCAGATTCAGAATCACTTCAGAATGAAGATGAACTATCAGGTATGAATTTGTTATCCTCCGGAGATATCTATCCATCTAAAGATGATGAATGTGATGGTGAAATAACTGAATTTGCTCTTATGGGTGAACAAGAAAGATATCCAATAGAGGCAATATTTAAAGGGCTTACAGATAAAATTAGAGATCAACAAGATCTATTGAAAAAAAGGGAATGTGCCTGCAAAGAAGAAACTACCAAACTTAAAGCTCAATTAGAGGAAGGAAACAAGGTAAGGAATTTATTCAAGGACAAGGAAAATCAATGTCAAAAGCTACAAGATGAAGTGACATCTTTAAGATGTGAAGTCAATGAGAGGAGCACAACAATCAAGAAACTCAGAGATAGATCCAGTTACTATGAAAGTCTTGAAGCTAAGATCCACTCACTAAAGGAAGATCTTGAAGAATCAAAGAAGAAATATAAAGGACTACTCCAAGCACTTGAAAAACAAGAAAACGAAGTTCTTGAACTAAGACATCAGTTGGAAGAAGAAATAAAAGTTGAAGAAAACATGAAGAAGTAGCATCGTGAAAGGGAAGAGAAACTTCAGGTTGAGGTAAATATTCTAAATGATAAATTAGAAAAGAAGGATAAGCTCTTACGATTTCAAGATAGTACTAAGATTTTAGATGATATTCTTAGTAGTCAAAGATCTCCTACTATCAAAACTTGTCTTGGTTTTCATGAATCCATTGAAGGTGAGTCTAGTTCACAAAGTAAGACAAGGAACTCTAATGCAAAATCTGAGATGCTCAAAAAGGAAATGAAAGGTCAACCCCATCAACAACCAAGGAAAGAAATTCTTCAAAGAAAATATTTTACTCCTCCAATGAATAATGTTGAATGTTATGTATGTCATAATCTTGGACATGTTGCAGCCAGATGCAGAAGAATAATAAGTCAAGATCATCACTCAGAAAGATCATCACATTCCAGGTACTTTCAGGGATATTGTTTTTATTACAATATGTTTGGTCACAAAGCTATTGATTGCTACAGAAGGAATATGAAACATGTAAGATGCTATGCAGGTAACAAGCTTGGACATAGAGAAAAGGAATGTAGGAACAAAGTACGAGCACCATACCAAAAGGAGAAAACATCATCACACTTAAAGATATGGAAGAAGAAAAAAGTTCAGACAGAAAGATGTGGCACAACACAACACACTTAGACACAACACAACATAGATATAACAGACAAAGGGGGAGCTCATTCAGAAATTTCAACAGACACTCAGGGGGAGTATGGACAACATAATGTTTATCAAAGGAAGAGAATATCTTGGTCCACCCTTTGCCCTTGATGTCAAAGGGGGAGAGTGATTTGGTATTGTTGCCATCAAATCCAAAGGGGGAGATTGTTGGCATTATGATGCATGTATTGTACTTGATGGCAACCCTCTTGTAGAAGAACATCTCACTTATTTATAACTAGATGAATCGACAAAAGAGATCTCAGATGTGACTGAATGCATGGGATGCTAGACAACTCAAAGGAATCAAATGATAGTTCTTAGTATGACAAGTTAGCTTTGCCATCAAGTCCAAAGGGGGAGATTCTTGGAATCATTATGAGACAAGTGTTGTCCTTGATGGCAAATTACTCCGATGATAAATTATAGTGCAACAAAGTTCATGCACTTTCATGCAGAGAAAAGTTCCTTTCATGTAGAGAAAAGTTCACGCACTTTCATGTAGAGAAACCATGCAGAGAAAAGTTCATGCACTTTTATGCAGAGAAAACTTCACGCACCTTCATGTAGAGAAACATTCACGCACTTTCATGCAGAGAAAAGTTCACGTACTTTCACGCAAGGAAAAGCGCGTACATGTGGGAGAACTTATTTTTGGTCCGCGGTATTTAGTCCTTGGTATTTGAACCTATGGTTTTGGGCCATGGTATTGAGTAAGGCCTAAGACTATAAAAGGAGAAGAAGATCATTAGGCAAATGCATGGAAAAAGACTTGAATATCTGATGTAGTATGAGATCCAGTATGTAGGATATGGGTTATAATGCATTGCTTGATCTGAGATAAGGAGGGATCTCACCGGTTGATGGAGAACAAGATCTAAGGATAGATTGGGATCAAATGGTTTGAAATGAATCATCTTTATATGGTTTGGTCATGGATAGACTAGATCTGAATTATTGATGCATGTTTTATTGTACGCATGTTATGATCTGGGTATGACTAATGTCTGAAACAACTGCAAAGTCATGATTGAATATGTATAGATTTGTACGCGGGTTTGATTCATCGTAGTAGCGTATACATAATGAAGTAAGATGTTTGAAGTTACAGTTGGATTTGATTTTTATTGCAGAGTTCTGTAGTTTGCTCTATGTTCTGGTGATTGTGTTGTTGACAGGGTTTTAGTGTTTGAGTGATTCAGAAATTGATGATGCTAGTATTGATTGTTTTGTGCTTCAATGATATTGATGGGTCCAGTGTGAAAATTAAATGAAACGTGTCCTTCAGATTATAGTGTTGTGCTTCAGGAGTATCTAGTCTGAAAATGTATGAAACGTGGTACCTGGTGGAAGAAAGAGTAGGTTGTTGCCTTCTGTAGGTCGGCACCTACGTACTAGTACATCAGCTAGTACAAGAGCTAAGGGGGTGGTAGCTCCCTTCCAGTAGCAGTTGGAGAACGAGTAAAGGTTGGAGCATTTCAGTAGGCCAGCACCTATGTACTAGTAAGTGGATCGGCTAGTACAAGAGCGAAGGGGGGTTGTAGCTCCCTTCCAGGAGAGTCTAGAGAATGAGAGAAGGTTGTAGCCTTCTGTAGGTAGAATCTTGCGTACTGGTATAAGAGTGCACCAGTACAAAACTATTGTAAAGGAAGTTTCTTATTAAAAGAAGATAGAGATGACTTGCAGTAGGTGTTTTTCACCCACATTGGGTTTCCACCTTATATCATGGTGTTCATATGTGCTTCTTGTGTGTGATGATCTGTTCTGTTTTACTGCACCTTCTTACTATACATATGGTTAAAGAAGTTCTGATGCACTAACTAAAGATCAACATTTAATGGATTAATTAAATCATAAGTATTCTGGATATACACTAGTTGCATTAGACACAGTTGCGTATACACGCGGGTTCCCTTAATTGAAGTAGCATATATGTATCTTAGTATGGAAATGAAAAAGTTTTATTGACTTGATAATACTGATTCACCACCCCCCCCTCTCAGTATTATTTCCAACACATGCAATAGTCTGAAATGGTACCCATAAACTATGTTGTGTCTTCCTTCACAGGAGATTTATTTAATAATCTGATAACTGACCTCATCCCAAGGGTAAGGTATACTTGTTCTCCTGATGCCATTTTTGTCCTCTATAGGATGCTCATCTGGTTGGAAGAAGGTTTTCTTGGCAACTTGACCCAGTGGTTTTTCCTCCTTGCTCCAAGGGTAGTCCACGTGGGACACTGGTAACCCTACTGATGAACTCTGGGGTGATTTCCATGGTGAGACCCCTAAAACTGACAGTGGCATGGGTTTTTGAGTGAGGTATCAAGGACAGGGCAAACTCCTCCGTTACTTCTTCATCATACCCCCGAAGTTTTCCAAAGAATGGCATCCAATTGGCTTTGGTGAAAAGGGCTACTACCTCGGGGTGTTCATGTAGCTTGGTTGATTTTAGAGGTTCCTTCTGCATAAATGCCCCTGTCATTATGTTCAGAATCTTTGAGATACCTCAGGTGGAGAAGGGGACAACAATTCTAAAAAACCAGGAAACAGAGGAAAACATTGTGTTTTTCTCCAAGAAACAGACAGATTTTCTTGATGCAACTTTTCTTTTTTTTTAATTTCAATTCTCCCTAAAATTGCATCAATTCCTCTTATATGTGAGTATCAAGGTGGAGAAGGAGCCAATACTTCAGAAACAGAGAACAGGAAAAAACTATGTTTTTTCTTAAAAAAATAGGCAGACTTTTGAATACAAATCCTCTTCCTTTTTAGGCTCAATTCTTTCTTAAAATAACATCACCCCTCTTATATATGAAAATGAAAGGTACCGAGCCTACCTCTTCGAGCCAAAATTTTGATGGAAATCCCATTTTTTCTTTTGCAAGACTGCTCACTAGTCCTCCTGTAGAAAGGGCTCATGTAGGACCTGTTACTGCTCTTGTAGAACCCAATAATGTTCCTGTAGAACCCGATAAGTGGAGGAGTTCTGAAAATGACAGAGAGCGATGGTTTCGAGGCTCTGGAGGTGGTAGGGAGCTCACTGTAGTCGAGGTCACAGCGATAAAAATGGAAACAAAGGTGGTGAACAAGCTCGAGAGAGCGTACTTATGCTTACGGGAGAGGTTTTTGGTGATGAGGTGTGGTGGTGGAAGGGTACGTTACCATGATTCAGATCGTTGGCCCTCACTGTAGTGTCATCATGAGACTTTATGCTTTTCCATGCGTTGACTAGACACACGTGTAGTGTCATCTCCGGACGAGCGCGATCAAACTAGATGAGAGTGGCCAGTTAGCTGGCCGCCTTTTTGGTTTAATCCCAACCATTTCATTTATTAATGCAGTTTCGAATTACACAGATGTGATAGAGGAACAAGTTTAGACACTTACCTGGAAGTCGAAATGTTTGCGCTACAGTGCTGCGAGGGTTTGTTGCTGCTGCATGCTCAAACTCCGATGCTGCATATCTGTATTCCTATTGCCATATGTATAGGTGCTTCTTTGCTGGTTCTTTCTTTGGACATCTTCTGCATACCTGTGGCTGCACCTATTATGCTGTTGGAGCTTGATTTTTAAAGGGATCAGCTACTACAGGAGTTCTACAGGAGCTCCTATAGTTGGTTCTCCCTCTAAAATTTTTAGCTGAGGCTTATGCAGGGGTTGAGAGGAGGCTTCTTGAAGGATCTTATGTTAATGGAGAAGCATCTGGTAGGCTGTAGGTGAGTTGTAAGGGTACTGTTTTTTATTTCCTAGATTTTTTTGAAAAAAAGGTTTCTATGTTTTATTTACAGGAAAAAAAGAAATAATTGGAAATGTGGTGGTGCAGGTGTGGGATGGAGGGTTAGGATGGAGGATGCTATAGGATGGTCTACAGGCTTTCTGTGGAAATTCCTAGCCCTTCAATCTCCTTTTTAGCTTTATTTCGAGCTGTCTGTGTTTTCTATAGGAGCCTCCTGTAGAACAGACAGGGCTTCCTGTAGGATGCACGGTCTCCAGAGAAGAACACCAAGAGATCGAAAAAGAATCAAAGATGATGGAGAAGAGTCTAGAGGATATGGAATAGGCTTGGTGGCATGTCCCCTTGCTTCCTGGGGTCCATCTGTGACTTGAAATGCACTCAAACAGTCAATTTTCTCTTTTCTATTTCTCTCTCTCTCTTTTTTTTTTTTTTGAAAAGACAGTTATGGCACCTCTAGGAGGTTTTCACCCTACTTGCCTGCCCTAGGTGCCTCCAAGGGAGGTTTTCACCCAGGGATCTTTATTCTCTTCGTTTTTGGTTTTTTTTTTTTTTTTTGGTTTTTGTCATCACTGGGCCACCTCAAAAGAAGTTTTCAGCCTAGTGATGAGACTCAAGCGCCTCATAGAGGTTTACCGTGGAGTCTTTATTATATATATATTTTTTATTTTTTTATTGAGTGGGTGGAGTGGAGGCAGAGACTTGCTCCACTACCAACATTGTTTTACTCCCATCTTCAATAAATTCTTGCTTAGAGAGGGGATTTTTGTAGATTTTCAACCTATGCCCATTGATGAGCATGGGGATGGCTTCTTCATCGATGGTGCTAGTCAGAACTGAACCATTGTCATTACACTTTTCTACTGTACATAGTCCCAGCCATCTTGTCCTCATCTTGCCCTTGAAATCCTTATACCTTGAGCCATACAACAACGTCCAATCTCCTTCTTGGAATTGCTTCTCCTTGATGTTTTTGTCAAGCCATATCTTCCAATGAAGCTAGAATAATTCTGTGTTGATAAGGGCCTGCAATCTCTATTCATCCAATCCATTAAGCTGGAGTAACCTTTCCCTTTGTGCATGGCTAAGATCTAGGTCCAACTGAGCTATCGTCCTTAGTGTATTGTATTCAAATTCGATTGACATCAGAGCCTTCTTCCCATAGACCAGTTCATAGGGTGAATCCAGTGGTGGTCTTCCATGTGTTGTAGGCTTAGGTGGCCTCAACCAATCGATCTGCCCAATATTTCCTGCTACTGCTCACTGCCTTAGTCAAAATTCCATCTCAAGCTCTGTTGGTGACTTCCACCTGTCCATTGACTTGTGGATGGTAGGGGTTTGAGTTCATGTGCTTGATTTTATGATGTGTGAGTAGGTCTTCAATTAGATTAGAGGTGAACTGGCTGCCTTGGTCTGTAACTAGTTCTCTTGGATACTTGAACTTATAAAATATGTTCTCTCTTAAAAACTCAGCTACTTTTTCTTCTGTTGTTGCCTTGATTGCCTTTGTCTTTGCCCATTTAGTTAGATAATCAGTGCACACAATGATGTATTGTTTCTGGTTTGAAGGAGGGTTTATAGGACCCACAAAGTCCATGCACCACTTCTTAAATGGCTCAAAAGTCACTTGAGGTTGCAGGGGCATCTCATCCTTTGGAGTAGGTTTCCCAATCCTTTGGCACCGATCACATTGAATGATATATCTCCTCACATCTTGATGAAGAGTGGGTCAATTGTATCCTACTTGCAGAATTTTGAAGGCAATCCTTTTTGCTGCAAAATGGCCTCCACAAGGCCTGTCATGACAGGTCAGGAGAACGTCAAAAAATTCTTCCTCCTTGACACATCATCTCAAAATTTGATCTGGGACACGTTTGAAGAGATTGCCCCCACCCCAAGTGAAAGGATCACTTTTCCTCACGACCTTGCTCTTCTCCTTTGAGGACAGGTGTGGTGGGAACTGTGCTGAAACTAAGTAATTTTCTATATCAACAAATCATGGAGAGAGTACTGAGATAGCAAATAGGTGTTCATCCAACATTTGATCATCCACCATTCCTTCCTCACCTGCAGGCAGATTTACTCTAGACAAAAAGTCATCAACAACATTTTCCTTACCCGACTTATCAACAATGGTTAAATCAAATTGCTGCAATAAAAGAAACCACCTAATGATACGAGCATTTACATCTGGTTTGTTCATTAAATACCTAATTACAACATTATTAGTGTGTATGAAGGTTTTATATCTTGTGATGTAATGTCTAAATTTATTTAAGGAATGTAATACAGCTAGGAGTTCCTTCTTGATTACAGTGTAGTTTAACTCTACCTTTGAGAATTTTTTACTTATAAAGTATATGCCATAGGGTAGCTTCTCATCAACTTGCCCTAAGGCTACTCCTATCACTTTGTTTAAGGAATCTGTGTGAATGTGAAAGGGTAGGGCCCAGTTTGGACCTCTCAAAATTGGGGCAGTCACAAGTTTACTTTTTAAGGTATCTAGGGCTTCTTGACAGTTGTCAGTCCATATGAATTCGACATCTTTCCCTAAAAGACCAAACAATGGAGAGGCTAGCTTACTGAAATTTTTAATGAATCTTTTATAATATCCTGCTAAGCCTAGGAAACTTTTGACATCTCTCACCTTTTGAGGAGGAGGGACCCTTTGGATGATGGCAATTTTGTTGGGGTCCACCTGTAATCCTTGCTGAGAGATTGCATGACCTAGCACGGTCCCTTCAGTCATCAAGAATTCACACTTTTGTAGACTGAGGGATAGATTCATTTCAATACACCTGTCCAAGAATTTTCCCAGGTTAGATAAAGCTTCCTAAAAGTTAGAACCATAAGGAGTAAAATAATCCATATATATTTCCACTGTATCATGAACCAGTTCAGAGAATATACTCAATACTTTTCTCTGGAAAGTGGCGGGAGCTTTTCACAAACCAAAAGGAAGTGAGAGTGGTCCTATCTTGGTGTTCCAGGATGACTTGGATCTGATTGTACCTACTAAACCCATTTAGGAAGGAGAAAAACTTTTTCCCCACCAGATCATCTAACACTTGATCTATGAAAGGCAAAGGAAAATGGTCTTTCTTGGTGGCCTTGTATAGTTCCCGATAATTGACACAGATCCTCCACTTACCATTTTTCTTTGGCACTAGCACCAAAGGAGAGACCCATTCACTGTCAAACATGGGGTAGATGAATCTTGCATCTAGTAACTTTTGCAATTCTTCCTTAACAATGTCTTTAAGGGTTGGATTCATCCTCCTTTGAGGCTGCCTGACTGGTTTGCAATCTTCCTTAATGTAAATGTGATGAGTATAGACTAAAAGGTGCACTCCCTTCATCTCCTTATCGCTCCAAGTGAAGGCATCTGAATGGTTTATAAATAAGCTACACAGTTCCTTCTCTTGGGAGGTGGATAGGGATGAGTTGATTTTCAAGGTTCTTTCTGGGTCGAACTTTATAT
The DNA here is from genome assembly GCA_000404065.3 of Pinus taeda. NCBI lineage: Eukaryota > Viridiplantae > Streptophyta > Pinopsida > Pinales > Pinaceae > Pinus > Pinus taeda. The sequence continues at coordinate 10,554 of APFE031734705.1, read as the reverse complement.
TCTTAACTCGAAGAGAGGTTGGGTCGACCACACAAATATCAACTAAAGGATTGTCTTGGGTTTCTTTCACTAGCTCTTCTAATGGAAACATACTGGGGGGTGGATTCTGAATTAATTTTTCAATGATATCATCCTTAGTTTGTGGTACCCCCCCCCCCCCCCCCTGGCAGCTTCTACTGCACACAGTGGTGTAGAATAGACTTGATCCTCATCTTCCTCCTCTAACCAGAGAGGTAGATCATCTTCTCAAAAAGGTTGGGCAGGAGGGTATAGGACTAGCTGCTTGG
>APFE031734701.1:75957-87920 GCA_000404065.3 Pinus taeda | reverse complement strand
TATTATTTAATTAATAATTTAGATTAATTAATTTAAGACATTTAATTAATTATTTTAATTTAGATTTAAATGTTATTTAGAATTAGTTTTTAATTAGATTTAATTTGTTTATAAATAGTTAATCAGATATTGGTTAGTTAGTTTTTAATTAGCAATTAAATTAGAATTAATTAGGGTCTAATTTAGGATTTAAATTTTGATTTTTAGCCCAGCAACAGAATTTCCAGATTTATATCAGATTTGACCCATCAACTTTGGAAGGTCATAACTTGAGTTCTACTTGGCCAAATGAGGCCCAGGACAGCTCATTGGAAAGAGAAAATCAAGCAGAACATTTTGAAGGAGGTTTCATCAACAGATTTGATCAATTATTGGTCCAAAATTCAGGCAGAAGATCAGTCTCCGAATTTTGAAAACAAAATCAATTTTCTGAGTTATTGTTTTCAATTTCATTTGTTCAAAGCCTCTTCTAATTGCAGATCCATTGGCCAATGATATCTTTTCCCAATCAAATCATTCCAAGCATCAATACGTAGCTTATATTTTGTTTTTAATTATTTATTTAAATAGAATTTGATTGGGTTTGATTTAATTGCCAGCAATGCTACTTTGATTTTATAGTTGCATTTTAATTTATTTTGATTTCTTTTTGCAGGAAAACAGTGAAAGAAATATGGAGAAAAAAGATCTCAGTCAATGAGAATGCTCCAGCAATTGAAGATTGGAATTATGAGCAAGTAAAAGGGATTTAGCAGAATTCTCTCAAAGAAACTCTTCTCTCAACAATTCCTTGAAAATATTATAAATAACAAATTGCAGAATGTAAACAGGGCTGCCCTCCTCTGCAATTTTAGAGCTTCTAAAAGCACTATTGTAATGGGAATTTAGAGTTGTAGGAGGGAGGAGTGAAAAATCTCAGATCTGGGGATTATTGAGGATTTTCTCTTTGTATATTGAATTATGCATAAAGAACAAAGCTTGCACTATTGTGGCTCTAGTTTTAAAGGCAACAATTCAAGCAATGTAAAGGGCTGTTGGAGACCAAGGACAGAGGAATGGATGCAATAAAATTGGTATTTTTGATACTATTATTTTAAATATCAGTTTCATTTTATGGTAACAGGAATGTGTCATTTTATTCATGTTTGTGCATTATTGTCAATATGAGTAGTTTGTCTCAATGTTGTTATCATGTATCTCTGTTCTTATGGATTTAATTTCTGATTTCTGAGTAACTATTTACTCAGAAATCTGTCTTATTAAAACTAATTTATTAAGTGGTAATATGTTGTGAACTATTTCCACATATCATTATTTAGTTATTGGATTTGTTGATTTGATAATCAATATCATTTTGTGAACTACTTCCTGAATGTTGTTGATTTATTATTTCAGTTTTAAGGTCTCAATAGAGTGTGTTTTGGCAACCATAATATCAGTTAATTGAACTACTTCATTAACTTGATATTCATAATAAACAAGACATATTTAAATCCCAATATTTTAATTATCTTGCTCTTAGTTGGGTTAGATCTATATCTGCCTAATTAAGATAGGATTTAGATTAGTTTCTTTTACTTGTATCATAGAATAAGCTTGCATTTAGAGTAAAATCTACATTTTTAAGTCCTCTCCTCAAAGAGGCAAAACTTTAGTTGTGGCTTGGCTGAGCCCAAATCAGCTTAAGGGTCATTCTCTCGCCTGATCAGCAAGAAGAAGTGATCTGATGTCCCTGTCTATTGGTAGTTAAAGATACATTATAAACCAATAGCAATAGGGAGAAGGTAACTGGACCTAGATGAACAGTCGGAGCCACCACACCAAACGGAAAAGGAGCTGCTTTTAAGGTCCGGACTGGGTGGTTATCCCCCAATGTTGTTGCAGCGATTTTCGAGGCATCAACAGAACCACTCATTGTATCCGACTTGTGATATCATAGTCCATGTTGATGGTCACATTCCTAATTGATTACTTAATGCTTTTAATTAATAGAAAATGCATACATATCATTCTTGGTTTAACTATTTTAATGTTTACATGCCAATCTAGGCAATAATAATAAAATTAATTACATTTTTAACTAGCATGAAAATGGGGATGTTGGACCTCTTCTTGACTTGAAGAGATGAAATTTTTGACCCACTTATTAGTATTAAGAAAGAAACTAATAATAAACAACTAATTACCTAGTAGAGAAAAGGTACGTTAGAATCTAAATAAATGAGCATCAGTTTTCAATTGAGCCAACTCAATCTATCATATGCCTTGTAGAGATCCAGCTTAATCACCATTGTTTGCAACCTATTTGCCTTGATAAGTTGTATACCTTCTTGACCTACCCCTTTTTCCTCGTGGATTTATCCTCCATACTAAAACCCATTTTTTCATAAGAAATAAAATTAGAAATCAAACTCTCAATTCTCATTAAAATAATATTGGTTGTGATTTTATAGAGAATTACATAAAGATATGGGTCAAAACTCCTCAAATGCTTAACAGTCATCAAATTTTTGGATGAGAGCAATGAATGTAGAATTGGAAGAAACCAAAATTTTCCACATAACTATCAACTCTACAACCACCCCCATTAGATCCTATTCAATGAAGTCACACAAGGCCATGAAACACTCCATAGGCCACCCATTAAGACCTCAAATTTTGTCTTTCTGGAAGAAATGGAGTATGACTTGAAGCTCCTATCTAAGGACTTTCTCCATAAACCTAGAATTTTCCTCATTGATAAAACATGGAGAATAGTGAGTCATTTGCATTACCTCAACCAAAGTATCCTCCTTATAATTCCCACGAAAATTCTCAACATCTACATAGGAAATATACTAAAAAATTGAAACCATGTTTCCATTTGGATGAGATATCTTCCAAATAGTGTTAGTATTTTTCCTGTGAATAGTTTATTGATGAAAAAACTTTGTATTATCATCTCCTTTCTCGAGTTTTAGGGCTCTACTATTTTGTCTCCAAGCATCTTCCTTCCCCATTAGAATTTTCCTAATTGTTTATTCCAAATGTCGAATCCTAAGCTTGGATTCCACATCTAGGGAGTTTTCCATCTCTTGCGAGTGTAAATATTCTAATTTATACTGACCAAGTCTTGTTCATCACTAATATTTTTTCACATGCATACTTGATATCAACTTGTTTTACCCTCTTTAGATTTCCTTAAAATTGAAGAGCAACTGACATTTATGTGGAATGGTCATAAGGGGCGCAATTTTTCTTAAACCAAATATTTACAAAATATTCATGTTCCAACCAAGGATGATTAAACTTTAATAGACTTGGAGGGTTTCCCCCCAAAGTGGACAATTCAAGCAAAATTAGGTAATGGTTCAACTCTCCACCTAAGTTTACCCACTATCCAATCCTCACATCATCATTGATGAAGGCTTAAGACAAGAAGAAGCTATGCAAACTTTTGGAAATCGTGTCATTTCCCACTCTTACTTGGCCATGAACAACATCAAACAAGAAAATCTCTTCCAGTTTCATAATAGTAAATATGCTAAATAATTAGTCTCGGATAAATGCCCTCATACTTAGAAACATTCCTATGGAAATTAGTTTAGGTCTCCCCTATTGATAATGCATTCATAAATTAAAACTAAAATTGAGAATATCTTCGCCCATAAAGAAACTCTCTCTACGTAAGGGCCATAATATAAATCACTATTATTCTAAGAAGTGTTTGATTTATTATTAGCGACTAAAATTTTACTTCAATAATACAAAATAAGAAGCTACATTTGCATTACCATAAAAACATTAAATAGCTCGTAGTGAAATTTGGCATTGGATTATTTGTATGTTGTGATGGATTTTGTACATGTTTATGCACTAATGCATTTAAATCATTGCTATGCAATGGTGTATGTTAATGTTTTTACACAACGGTGCACTGTAATCATTGTTACACATTAGTGCAATTATTTAAATAAACTTATTGTTGCATGCTCATTATATGAACATTGGTGTGCATAAGCTTGTATGCATACCAATACACATTACGTGTATGAACTTGTCAATGCTAAAACTTTGGTAAGTGGATATGATCTCATTACTACAACATCAATGTTGTTCACTTCAATGATATTGTTCCCATCCCCATTCCCATTAATTTCAATCGTTATCATTACTTAGAACTTTTGATGCACTATGCACATGTGCTTAGCCATATATATATCATAGATCCTTTATAACATATAAAATACACCAATGCATGTTACATAATGGTGCAACAATGTGCCTTACTATAAAAGGGGCGCCATTAAACAACCTCCACTAAAATATTTGGGAATTGGTATTTTATTTGTACTGGTGTGACAATAAATATGACAATAATTACAATAAATATCAAGGTCATTGCACACATGTGCAATAGAAATTATTTAATTATTTATCCCTTCTCCCTTCTTCTTACCAATATTGGAAGCTCCATACTAATTTGATTTTTTTGAAACCACTTTACTATCCTCTTTTAGTTAACTTAAATGCACCAAGGTCGAAAATAGGGCTCATTAGTGGCCTTGAATTGAATAAATTACTTCCTTATATCATTGTAAATAATAGCAAGGTACTTTATAAACATTTTGATGTCCTTGGGATTTATCCCCAAATCTATTGATTTCTTTTGGACCATGTAATGTACCCATGTATACTCTATCCTTGCCTTTACTAGTAGTGCTTCCATTTGAGTCTCTAGTTCCAGTCATACATGATAAGTAAAAACTAGGACACAAGGAGGTCCTTGATTACCTCCCACTTGATTATTGAGTAGGCACGCCCCCATCCTAGGTGCCTTAATGTGGCTATCCCAACAACTCTATGCATGTATTTCCAGCTTCTAGGAAAAGTTATTTATCGTCTTTTCATACATGATGCAAATACAAATAATTTCAAATATATGGGCCTATGGAAGGCATGGGAGTGTATCCTCACCATGTTGGGTCAAGCGAACCAAGTATTTTCATTTAAACATGAATACAAAACAATCAATTGAAAAAAATAAAAAATAAAAATAAACCATTTGTACTATATTTTTCATATCATAGTATGTGTAGAGGCCCTTTTAATCACAATGCAAGGGTAGAATGATGGTTTAAGCCATGGAAAATGAGGTTTTTTCTCTTTTCCACATTGATTGCAAAGGACAAAAAATTATTTATGGGCATAACAATTACGTGCAGGAAGGGAAATTATCAATTTCTTGAAATAACTTTATGAATGTTTTGTTCATTTTTCATGGATAAAACAATACATGAACAATTTTGAAAAGACCTACTCTTAGTTTTTTGTATCCTCCTTTCTCTCTACTATCACTATATGAATTGAAGTTTTGGTGAATGTGGTAATCTCAATGTACTTATACATAATACCATAACTGCTAGTTTTTGTTTAGAGATGGGAACACTTGAGCAAAAATTGAAATACTTTGAATTATAAGATATCTAAACTTATCTTATAACATTGAAGTGAAGTATAATTAAAATTGAGAAGTCACTTATTTGTCTTGGAGTTCATAGCATGCCACATGGGAAGATAAATGATATTGATCACTAGTGACAATTGAATGTGGAATAGTTGATCACTTGCTATTAAGGGGTGTACTTTGAATATTTTGAAACAAAATAATTGAAGTAAAAAGATTAAAACATCATGAAACAATATTGTTGTATTGGATTTCATATCCATAATCCATGTTATCTAAAGCACTATTTTCTTTTCCCAAAAATTTTTGGAATCCAAATATTCTTGAAGGAATTAGTGACTCAATTGAATCTTTTTTCAAGATATTTGAGGTTACTAGACTTGGGAGGTACACTTCATATGCCAAAATATGTGTCTACATGAGTATCTCTCAACCATTGTTAGAGTTTATCAAAATCTCCTACAAATATGAGATATGGAGTCAACCAATGGATTATGAGCATGATCCTTTCCGATACTGGAGATGTTATCAATATTTCTATTTATCAAGATTTTGTATGATATTTTAGAAGTAAATTTAAAAAAATCTTTAAAAACTATTCCAGAGGGGTTTCATGAAGCTGCGACCAAAAGAAGAAACCCTAAAACTCCACCTACTCAACTAGCGGAAAATTCAATTATGATCGAAAATAAGTATTTGGTGCTTAACAACCAGGATGATGACATGAAGATACCTGAATATATCATGAATCTAGACTCAAATGTAGAGGAGAACCATGCCAAAACCTCACCTAAAAGGAAGGCTCCAAAAACGCCACCGAAAATCCTAGCCTAGCAGTAGCTTCTCATGCCATAAGTGGTAAGAATGCATGTAGAGGAAAACACTAAAATATTGAACATAGATGAGAAAATCCTATTAAACATTCTTGAAGAATGAAAAAATAAATATTTGAGTAAGATCCCAGAACATTAGAATTCCCAATCTCATCAAATATATTTAATATTGAAGTAATAGCTATAGGAATCCAATGAAGAGGTGAGATTTATTAGGAAAGGGTTTGGGGGTTCTTACACAAAGTAGGAAAGGAAAAGCCCAAAAACATAAAGAATTCAAAAAAGGGGGCATAAGGATAAAAAAAAAACTAATTTGGATAGTTGGGGAACACTTAGTTAATATCAGATATGTGACTTTGTTATTAGAGGTGTTTGCCTCACCCAAACATGCCACACAATAAATATTATCTCTTGGAACATCCATGGTATCAATAGCTGAGGTAAGAAAAAATTGGTTTGATACTGAATTAAAAACGAAATCCCATATATATTTATGATACATGAAACAAAAGTCTCAAATGATAGAGTCAATCAAATCATCTCTCAATGTTGGAGGGGTTCTGAAGTTGTAACATTGGATTCCATAAGAAGTGCAGGAAGTCTACCTATTCTTTGGAACCCTCAGAAGTTGCCACTACAAGATTGGATAACACTCCGTCATATTGTCTTGGGCCATTTTCAGTATGTAGGAGCTAGGGAATTAGGCTTTTTAATGACAATATATGGTCCTTATATCCCTATGGAAAATCAACCTTTCTAGAAAACACCAGAACATTAATATCCCTCTGTAGTGATGAACATTGGGTTGTAGGTGGATAATTCAACCTTATTAACCTATGGAAGAGAAGAAGGATGGAATTAGAACATTAGAACTAGAGGCACAATAGTTCACTAAGATTCTACATCAACTCGATGCAGTAGACTTGAACACTATCAATGGGGTTTACAACAAGAAAAATTGTAGGGGAAGGAACATCAGGTGGCTAGTAGAATAAACCAATTTATGTGTCAAAATCCTTATTAGAAAGGGAAACTGTTGCTAAAGCCAATGTTTTTCCAAATATTGGATCATACCATTAACCAATTCGCTTGGAACTAGTTCCAAAAGAGGCCCCTTATAATGAAACCTTTAATTTGAAACATTTTGGATTTAGGATTTATATTTTCTACCCAAAGCGAAGGGTTGGTGAGAGGGAATAGAGGTCCAAGGAAAAAACAACATGCATAGATTTCAACTTAAGCTCAGAGAATTTAAATTCAAACTCAAAGAATGGAACAAAAAAGAATTTGGCCATATCCTCAAAGAAAAATAGTTCCTAGAATCTCGTATGTACCAAGTGCAACAATAGATTATTCTATATGGACACATGGATTCTCTTATAATGGAATAGGGACATTTGATCAATCAAATACAACAACAAAGGAAGTAGGAATAAACCTTCTAGAAATAGAAATCATGTGTGTGATGGCTAAAGAAAGGATAACATAATTCAAAATTCTTCCATAAAGAAATGGTTAAGCACTGACAATGTAACAACACGATATTTTCCCTCTCCTCTAAGGACAGGAAACGTTTGGTGAAACATGCAGAATTGGAGCAAGAAATTGTCTACTACTATCACTCCCTACTAATGGATCCCACACCCAACAAATCATCCACCATCAAAATAATTACTTAACATATCCCAAACTTAATTCATTTGGCCCATAATGCAAATTTGATGTGAGAAGTCTCTTTTCCAGAAGGGGAGGAGGTGGTGACGACAATGCCAAAGAATAAAGCTCCACGTCCAAATGGATTCACGCTAGACTTCCTTCGAGATTGTTGGTATTTCTTGGGCTTGAAGGTTCGTGCTCTGGTTGAAGAATCCCACCACTCACAAACAATGTGGTCTAGTCTTAATGTTACTCTTATTACATTAATCCCTAAATTTGATAGAGTGGAAAATTCTAGTGGTTTTAGACCAATTTCTCTATGTAATGTTGCTTATAATATTATATTATCTATCATTGTCAACCATCTAAAACCTCTTCTTATTAGTATCATTTCACTAAAGCAAACAAGTTTTGTTTAAGGATGTCAAATTATGGATGGGATAGTGGTAGCTCATGAGGTTATCCATTTCCTTAAGAGATCCAAGTGGGTAGGAATGTTGATTAAACTGTACCTCTCAAAAGCCCATGAATGGTTAAATTGGGATTATCTTCTCTGAACCCTTTAAGCCTTTGGGTTTTCAGACCAATGGATTATCTAGATCAAATAATTAATCTCTACCCCATTCTTCTTCATTCTTTTGAATGGATCCCCAACAATGAATTTTAAACCTTCAAAAGGTCTTAAACAGGAGGATCCCCTTTTCCACTTTCTATTTATTCTTTCAATAAAGGGACTAGGAAGATACCTCAAAGTAGTTGGGCATCAAGATAATATTCGAGGACTTTTCTTACATGGAAAAAATCTAACCATCACTGATCAATAGTTCGTCGATGATATTATGCTCTTAAAAATTCCAATAATGGGGGAGACTATGGATTTAAAACCCATTTTCAATGATTTGATGGAAGCATATATTTATATATATATATATATATAATTTATATTATATATATCTATATATATATATATATATATATATATATATATATATATATATATATATATATATAGATATATATATTATCTATAATATATAATATATCTATATATATCTATATATATATATATATAATACGATTTTTTTTGTTGAAATACATATGCCTCATCTTTTAGATTTCGAAATAGGTAAACTCCTTGCAAAGTACGCGGGAACCCCATTGGTGAAGAACTCCTTGTGAACAAATTGCTAGCAGGGCATACTTTAGAAGCTTTCTAACAAAATTGATAGCCCAATGTTCCACATAATCAACTTGGCAGGTGGACTAGTCCTTCTCAAGCCCGCCCATCAAGCTCTCCCAACTTACCAAATATCAATCTTAGAAGCCCCCAAAGTAATATTTAAAACCATCATGACCTTGTATAAATATTTTCTTTGGAGAGGAGCTAATAATGAAAGAAAATGGTCTTTGGTTGCTTGGGAAAACTTTGTATCCCAAAGCTAGTTGGGTTTTTGGGCCTAAGAGACCTAGAGATACTTAATAAGGAAATGGGGTCTAATTTCCGGTGGAGGTGGCTCCAGGTAGGAAATGAACTATGGAAATAAATTTGGAACATGCAATACTATTCAAATTCTTTTCAGTCGGACAAGTTAAGAGCTATAGAAAATTTAGTGAGATATTCTAATGGAATTTGGCATGAGAAAACTAGCACCTTATTCAAAATCATGCCTTCTGAGAGATTATAAATGACCACATAACACTCTTCTATAAAGATTCTTGGCAACAACTACCTAGCCTGGGGGACCATGCAAAATTTCGAGAGCTAGAGTCATTTACATCAACTTAATAGTGTACCTTAGTATAGAAACTTTGGAAACATTCCCCCCAATCCACTCTATGGAGAAGATGAAGATGATAAAGGATTGGCCTGAGAACACAACCATGACAAACTGATATGTTCTTACTCAAGAGTTGAAAAGCGATAAGATATTCATTGATCAAGACCATGACAAACTACGGTGGAGATACCAAAATAAAGGAATGTTTACAATTAAAGAGGTTTATTCACTGCTAATTGGTCACAACAAACTTCCAAGTGAACCCCTATGTCACAAATTTGGATGCAAGACAATTGCCATAAAGTTGCTCAATTTTTGTGGCTGGTTCGAAAATGGAAAATCCTCTCATGGGATCAAATTCTAAAGAATGGATTCCAAGGCCCCTCAATTTTCCCTCTATGTCACAATCATGAATAAAATATGGAGAAACTCTTAAATGTTTACCCCTTCGCCAATAATTTATGGGATAATATCTTATATCTTTTCGAATATACAGGCCATAATTAAAATAGTTTGGTGGAAGCTATGGAGCAATGATGACCAAGCATATTCAGTAATCCAGTCTTGAATCATGCATGGATTCTGGCTTGAGGATTTTTTATGTGGTTGACTTGGAAAGAGAGAAACCTTAGGATATTAAAAAAAAGGAAAATGGGCATGCAAAGGTCTAGCAAATTATCAAATAAAACATTAGGGAGACCATCCTCTCACAAGATTGGACTTAGGATGGGATTAGAAAGCCTATCAACATGAATACAGGATTTTGTATAAACTAGATCTCTCACCATTAATGAGCCCTAAAATCTCCTCCAAGACCCCTAGAACTTAAATTGACTCTCCCGCAATATTTATCCCTCCCCCAATAGGTTTTTTGAAGCTAAAATTTGATGGTGCCTCTAAGGCAAATCCTGGACAAACATGATATGGGGGGATCTTCTGCAATTGGGAAGGATGAGTATTAAAGCTATATACAAGAAATTGTGCCATCACTAGTAATATTATAGAAAATTTTCTTTCTTTGGAGATGGGTCTGATCATGGATAAAAGTTAAGGTTACTTAAAATTGCAAGTTGATGGTAACTCTCAATTCGCTATAACTACAATCTAGAAAATAATGAATTGGACCCCAATAGAAAAATTGTTTAAGAGTTGGTGACTAGAGAACCTTATCTCTCGTATTCAAAGACTAATCCAATCTATCCCTCAGTGTCATTGCCTCACATTCACGATGATCTGGTAACAAGATCGCTAACTTCCAAGGTAATATGGGATGCCAAGATCTACACATCAACTTGAAAACCTCATGTCCTGATAAGGCATGGTCTAATTGGAAGGAACCACTCCAAATAATCTTATATCAAGAAAAATTTCCCCCAATTGGGGTTTTGGAATTCATGACAATGGAGGAGCGGTGGGATGTAGAAGATCATCTCCAATGTGGTTTGAAACCTCCAACACTAGCAGGAATCAATGCTCAAGGTCCGACCCCTATTACTTCATCTGATTCTTGATGTTATGTTTAACTTCTTGGTGTTTGCATTTTACTTGTAGTTCGGTTTATGTTAGTTGTCATGAACTTCATAGTGATAAATGTTAACATTTTGAATCATCTAAAATATTATCCATGGTCAATAGCTTCCCTTGATGTAGACAATAATATCTATACTTTCCGCAAACAATAACATATATTATTGTATAAAGACATTTTAAAACAATACACTTCGAAATTCAACTTTTAAAAAAAATAAAATAATTAAATGAAACAAATATTTACATAAACATGAGTAAACCAAAACTAACATTGCATCTTCAAACAAATTGGACACAACCATATCTATATTAAAATCTAATAACAATTTATTTCATCTTATTCATTAATGAATGATGGTGAAATAAATTAAAATTAATATATCTTTACACTTATTATATTCTAAATAAAGTATTGTGATTGCTTTCAACACGATTGCAGGGTTGGAATTTGACGGGCAAAATGCCCGTCACAAGGCATTTTGACGTTATTTCCCGTTTAAAAATTTTAAAAAAATTTTGTGATGGGCTTTCAAGGTTCTAAAACGTATTTTAAAAATCCGTTTTTTGTGATGGGCTTTCAAAGTTCTAAAACGTAGTTTTTACTGTTCATTTTTTTGCAAAAACGTCATTACTACCCTCTCAAAACAACAGTCTTATAAAGAAGTGCAGTAATATTTGGAATTCTCTAATATTTGTTTTTATTGAAATAAATTAATTTCA
>APFE031734701.1:733-61312 GCA_000404065.3 Pinus taeda | reverse complement strand
AAAACAATTAAATAAGTTTTTATGTTAACTAAAATTATAAACTTATCTCTCAATTTAACAATCAATTTCATTCAATTGAAATTCTTGGGCTTGCCTCCTCTTACTCTTTTTTCCACTTTCTTTTTGCTTCTGCCACACCTTTTCAATCTTCCACAACTATATTTACTCTCTAATATTCTTTCATTCCTTAAAATTCAAAATAATGCTACATATCTCCTATCAATGCCTCCCTACTTAAAATCTTTTTGCTTTGATCTTCTAGATAATTAAAGATTTTTTTTTTTACTTAATACAATAATTCTCTAAATTTTTTGGATTTCTCTTCATCCTCAGTTTATTATTTATCTTTCGACATTCTCAGCTGATGAACCACTTCAATGGTATTCATTACTTTCAATATTTTTCTGTAACATTTTCTACATCATCTTCATCTCTTCTTCCACTAAGATTTCCTGAAAGTCCTTAGGTACAAATCTTCGATACAATCGTCACTTCATGACATAATTCTTCCATTCAATTTCCTTTTCACCACAATATTTTACAATTTGTTCATTTCACTCACTCCTCTTCTCTACAAGTCTACAAGTCTACTCAACATATTAGAATTTTACCACTCTAGTATTAAAAAATCAACCATTAAAATTGCAAGTAGGCACTAAGTATATAATCAAAGACACAAACCATTTTCAAATCATACTAGGCAAAAAGAACATGAAATCAACAACAACAAGAAGTATTTGTAATTTACATTTAAGAATTTCAATAGAGTACAATAATACATAGGTTGTAACTATTGAACACACTTGTATTGTTTGATGATTTAATGATGTTATGGATTGGTTGAATGCACATTCATAAGTGGCTAGAATTGGAAGCTCCATACTGGTTTGATTTATTTGAACCTTTTTAGTGTCCTTTTTTCTTGTCATAAAGGACATTGGTTTTAATAACTTACCTCCTTATATGACTATGAAGACCACCAAGTTACTTTATAACCGTGTCGAGGTCATTGAGATTTATCTCCACATGAATTGATTTCTTTTGGACCATGTGGTGTACCCATGTACACTATATCGTTAACTCTACCAATAGTATTTCCATTTGATACTCTCATTCTTTTTATACTTGATGAGGTAAAACTAGTACTCAAAGAGGTACTTGAATACCTCCCACTAGAATTGATAGGTATGCCTCCATCATAATTTCCTTAATGTGGTTATCCTACCAAGTCTATGCATAGACTTATAGCTTCAATTTAAAAAGTAAATTTAATTATGAAAGGGGTGGAAATGAGTCCTCGCCATGTAGGGTCAATCCAATCAAGTTTTTCTATTTAAACATAAATACAAAACAATCAATTGAAAAAACATTTATGCATTTTGTATTATACTTAGCATACCATAGTATGTGTAGAGGCCCTTCTAATCATAATGCAAGGGTGAAATGATGGTTGGAGCCATGCGAATGGAGTTGTTATCACTTTTCCACATTGATTGCAAAAACCCAAAAATTAAATGGTCACAACAAATAAATGTATGAAAGAAAAAGCAGTTCCTTGAAATAACTTTATGAATGTTTTGTTCAATTTTCATGCATAAAATGATATATAGTCAATTTTTGGAAGACCTACTCTTAGTTTGTTGTATCCTGCTTCTTTCTCTCTATTTCCACAATATGCTTTATACAATTTTATCTCTTTAGTGAATGTGCCAATCTTAATGTACTTATACATAATACCTCAAATGCATGTTTTTGTTTAAAGATGGACACTTATGAATGATTCGAAATACTTTGAATGATAAGAAATATTAAAATCTCCTATAACCTTGAATTCCAGTGCAATCAAAATTGAGAAGTTTCTTATTGGTGTTGGATTTCATAGCATGCCACATGGGAAGATAAATGATATTGATCAATAGTCACAATTAAATGTCAAATGGTTGGTAACTTGGTAACAAGGAGTGTACCTTGGATATTTTGTAATAAAATACTTGAAGGTTTGAGATTAAAAATATCATGAAACAATATTGCTATATTAGTTGGCATATCCATAATCCATGTCATCCAAAGCACTCTTAGTTGTTTAAGTCAACCAATCTCCTTCCTAACCCTATAAATTTTTATGGATATATTGTTAGCACCTACAAGTTCTTCAAATAAATTTTATAAATGGTTCAAAATGACCAAATGTGATGCACGGGGGCTTCAACGTGGGAGAAATACCGTACCACGTGCATTCATATTAGGGAATATATATTGAGGAAAAATGACATAATATATTGAGCATATAAAGGATGGTAAAGGGTTTTTATATTGGCAGGTATAAAAATGGAGCTCAATGTTAATGAAAAATATAAAGGGGTATAAAAAAATGGATATGTACAATATCTAGTGAAAATAGGGGTTTTTTAAATTGGGAAGGTGTATTCGGTTCATATTGGTAAGGGGTTAAATAATGTGATTTTTATAGGTATTTTCCAATATGTAGTCAAATTAAGGGTATTGTTTAGTATGTCATGAATGCACATGATATTTCAGAGGTTCATTGAGTGAAGCCCCCATGATGTGATGATGAAACCTTATAGCGTTGTTTCGAATGCCATTGATTGTGATGTAGCAAAACTTAATATGTATTTACATTTATATGTGTATTAAATCATTTTAGTGTTACTAGAGGATGATCCATGATAAGTTGAGGAAGAGGGCATGTTATTGATCTACACATTGTTGGAGACATGCAATCATTTTTATATCTCAAAAAGCGATGATTAGATATGGATTATAAAGCTCCTATTTATTGTCAAGAGATATGTAAGAGGCTGACTAATCTAAAGCATGCTAGATCCATACATAGTGCTAATGTAAGGATTTTTTCTTGAGGAAATAGAGGTGTGAACTCTTATGTGCTACATTTCCATGTTTGTGGACACATTGTATTAACACTCTTTATAAACAATTATGTGTGATGTTATAGAAGATAAGATTTATATAGAGTACTCAATTGCTACCCAACATGATCTACCCATGTTTCTAATGATTTATATGTCTTGTAATTGATGACTTAATGATGTTTATCAAAGAATTTGAGAACTATTGTAAATATTACAAGGCCCTATTAGCCTTGCCAATGAAATCTATTGAGATTTCATTTTTCTTCTTTGTAAATTGTGGTGGGTAAAGAAATTCTAGCTATCAAGTTAAACAAAAAAAATGAAGAAATTCAATACAAATGGCCTCAAATTCAACATGTTGTCAGTGCAAAAAAACCCTCCCAAATTTTGCCTACACTTGAATTTTCGAGCCTACCTGTGATCCTATGATTTTTTGTTCCAAGTTAACCATAGTTTCTTCATGATTGGTTGATGTTTTGATAAGTGCTCAAGTCTTATTATAAGATTTTAACTATCAAAGTCACTTGCTTACACATGCCTAGATTTTGATGCATTCACAAGATCACCTCATTATAGAAAGCATAGCAATCCATGAATATCGTTGAAGATAGGCATTGCACAGTTCTTGAGATTAAGGCTTGTGTAGTCCCTAGGAATAGTGCTTGCACAATTTTTAGTTATAGTGCTTCCGCAATCACTGTTGAAAGTGACTTGTGAAGTCCATAAGGACAATGCACTATGTAATCCATGCTAGCAGTAAGTGTGCAACATCATTTGAAAATATCTCACCCTCTTGATTGCAGTTGTATCATCATTTGGGTGAATTTTCTAAACTATTGCTTTTGCGCACCTTCATTTTCACAAGTGCCATTTTCACTTTTGTGACTATCTCTTACATTGCATTATTTCACTTTAAAAAGTGTCTTTTTTGGTTTCTCTTCACTCTTGCATGTGTCACTTTCACATTCTTTAGCTTTTGCAAGTGTTATATTCACTTTTTCTCATGGTCACAAGTGTCACTTTTGATTGTTTTCACTTCGGTATGTGTCGCACTATGGCAGACCATTAGAGGCAGCTCTAGCACACTCTTCTACATTAGTTGATCATATATATCATAATAATATGTGATAGACACATTCCCACAACTTATCACACTTTCTAGTTGTGATCGACACTTATGTCGTAACTTGTATTCTAAGTGTCACAAAGTTATGTTTCAACTATCAGACTTAGAAATAAGTGTCTCTTTGTTGTTGTTTCAAAGTATGCAAGTTGATCGTGAGTCTTGTGCATTCCATGTCTTGTGTTTGATGGTGTGAAGATCCTATTTTAGAGTCTATTTGCATGTGGTGTTCTCATTTGTTTCACTAGTCCAACACTTAGCCAATTTTGGAATTCATCCTTATCCTCACATCTTGTTAAAATCATGATCATACTTAATCTTCTAGGTAAGTGATGAGTAATATGAACATTCCCAAGTCTCAGTGATGAAATCCTTACCTCTAAAACCTGTGCACTCTACTTATCTTAAGAGCAACCTCCTCCACCTACACATTCAAAAACCTTGAAGGTTGGACCATCACTCTAACTACTTAGCCCTATTAAATACGTAGTTCATGACCTCTCCTTCCCTAGATTGCACATTACACAATTGCAATGGATAGTGGAGCCTCCCTGTGTCACTAACTTTCCCAATTGCACAGTGTCTGAGAGACTCCTCTTCAACTATTGTGCATTGCATAATTACATTGAGCAACCTTGCTTCTCTACCTCCAAAATTTGAAGAATTATGCAATTCCTTCATCTGGTGGGCCACCTACTACACATTGCATAGTTCTAGTGAGAATTATGTCACCAAAACCCTCAACTATCCAATTCAATGAGCTTGTCCCTCAATCACTACGCATTGTAGTTACAGTGGTTAGTCTTGTCCCTCATGCTAATTGAAACCCCTCAATGTGTAATACCTTGTTCTATGTTACCTCCTACTACGTATTGAATAGTTCTAGTGGAAAATGGGGTCATCCCTTAGTCCCTGTGAAGCCTAAATGCAAATCCCTGTCTCCTCTTCCCTAAGCACTGCGCATTGCATAGTCACATTCAAAAATCACTCTACCCTTGTCTCCTGGACTTGGCCACTGCATAGAATCCCTCTCAATCCCCTCCTACACTATGCATTATGTAATTCTAGTTAGTAGTGTGTTCATCCTTATATCTTTATAACTCTCAACAACACAATTCTTAGTCTCTGACTCTCAAAACCCTCACCTTTTTTCTCATCACAATCAACATATTCTATGAGCAAGAAAAGGTAGAATTGGTGGTTTTCAAACTGATGTTGCATTTTCATGAGTGGACTTCATTTGCAAGTTTTTTCATTTAAACATGGCAAGATGACCGTCAAGGGAGATTATCAAGGAGAGACTATAAGAGAAGCACTTGCAAAGGAGGAGCAAAAGAAAGAACCATCATGAAGGACATGAAATAATCTTGGACGAAGACAAAGAGGTGGAAACTCATGCTAACCTGGAAGGTTATAAAACTCACCTAAGACCATTTGGAGGTTAAATATGAAGAATAAGCAAATATCTATCATGAATAAGTCGAAGTCATAAAAACAAGGAAAAGAGCTTGGAATTGATGTAATGAAGTCTTATGTCACTGTCTTCAAGTCACCACTTCTCAAAGTGTCATTACAAAGTCATATGTGTCAATGTGCTTTGCCACATCATTTGTGGAATGTAATTATGTAAATTAAAGAATCAGAAAATGTAAAATGTGTGGAAACCCAAGGCTCCCACATAGAATATGAAGAATCGCTTGAAAGTCCTAAAGTAATTAGAAGCTCAAAGGTCACATAGGAATTTGAAAATTCACATGGGAGCTCAAGAGTCATGATGAAGGAACAGAGTTTCATGGGAGGTTAAAGGTCATCTCATTTGTTATAAATAAACTCTCATAACTCAAGCAAAGGGCTTGGGACTTTTGGAATTTTCCCCTTGGCTTCTCTAGTTTGGCATAAGAGAGATGATTTTTCTTTGGAGGATCAAGTGGTGAATTAATGTTCCACTATTGATCCGGATCTTGGGGGGAGTCCCCCAAGATCTAAAAAATTGAAATGGATCTTGGGGGCGGGCGGGGCAAAGGCCCCCAATATCTGAAAAAATTGAATTGGCAAAAGAAAAAAGAGGAGAACACACAATAAACAAAACCACCAAGATTTTTTTTTTTAAATAAAGAATAACTGTAAAATCTACATTGTGGTAGACAATATCTCCTTTTAAAAAATGTGACTTGTTACTTATGGCCTTTTTTGGTTACAATACCACAGTTAAATTCCATGGGTGGGTAGATACCATGGGTGGATGTCACTTACAATACCATGGGTAAATTCCATGAGAAGATAAATACCATGGGAGGATGAATACCAAGGGTGGATCCCACTTACAAAATACCATGAGAAAATACCATGGGTCGATGCTACTTAAAATACAATGGGTAAATTTCATGGGTGGATGAATACCATGGGTGGATGCCACTTATAATACCATGGGTAAATTCCATGGGTGGATGAATACCATGGGTGGATGCCATTTTCCATTCGAATCAACTATTGGGACTAGTGTGGGAGTATTGTAATTGTGTAACTTGGAACTTTCACTTAATATATGAAACTCTAAGAGTCGACATGCTTTCATCCATATGTCATGAATGATTGTGAGACTATTCTTTCATTATTTGGGGCATATGTTTATGTTAACACATGTTAATGAAAATAAACTATTTTGTTGGCTTCGGTATGCATCTTGTTGAATGCACTTTGTTACTTGATTTTATCATCATTGTTATCTGGTGTTATCACTCAGGTTGTCCCTAAGCTCCTGAAGGGATATGACCGAGGTAACCACAGACCAATCTTTGGATTACATGTTCTAGCCCACCTGCAATCAGAGAGGGCTCTCTCTTAATGATTTAGCTCTGTTGATGATGATTGTAGGCTAGCTATTGGGTTCAGTGGGTTTTGTTTTTGGGTGGAAGGAAGGCTTGGTGAAAGGGAGATGTCTTCAAGAAAGGAGGCAAGGCATAGTAAGATAAATTTCAAACCATTGGGCATGGAGTCATGGAGTGCAACTGATGGTGCGTTTTCTTGGTCACAAGAGGAAGGTGGAGCAAGGTAGCTGTTCATGAAACAATATCCAAGATGAATGTAGATGGGTTGAGGGCTAAGGAATGAGAGGTAGCAAAGAATCTCTCAATCAATTTAGCAGAGGGAACATGAAAGAACCGTACTGAAGAGCAGCTAAGAATTCTTAAATAACAGCCATTCATAGGTGAGTTAGAGTAAATATGAGCCATGAGGAATTCATATTTATGACTAAATCAAGAGGAAAACATTAAGAAGACACAGGAACTGAGCATAGAGTGCATCAAAGAAAATTCTAAACTAGAATTTAGTTCCGTGACTTGAGCATATGTGAAATTGAAAAATTACAAAGGTGAGAAAAAAATATTGTTTCATACAACAACACAAGAATTCCATCGTTCACTCTTCAAAACCATTAGCAATGTATCAGACAGTTCATCCTCCAAGCTCTCAGCAACTTTTGATTATAGAAATCATCAGGTATACAGTGCGAGTCTTAGCTCAAGCAAAACATCAACCAACAAATACCAACCAACCAACACTTCTTACATGTTTCAGGGTGGTATATATAGGCAAAATATCTAAAAGTATTTATTACAACCGACCTAAACAGGTCTGCAAGAAAAAGGATTTCTAAAACCTAACTTATGCTGGAATTAAATGCAAATAAGTCTTTTTTGGGCCGCGCCGGAGGCAACTAGATTAAAAGTGAGTTTATGGGGTGTCCTCTATGACTTGGTACAGTGGTTCTGTAGTAACTGCACATTGAATTCTGGTCCGCTGATCTTCTGTGAGTTTTAATGTGTAGTCATCTATGCTGGTGAGCTTTGAATGTCTCTTTAATTGCTTCTTAACTTTTAGGGTTTTTCTTTTAATGCTTCATTTGCCTTGACCCCTGAGAAGATCTTCTCTGATACACTTCGCCACAACACTGATACTCTTTGACGTGGGTTTTCGCTCTGCATTTGCTCTGATACCCATTAATGCCTGAACCAGGTCTCTCTCTGTCTTCTGCTATGATCAAAACTACAAAATCGGGCTTTTTCGGCCCTTTTCGGTGCAAAATTGGCCGAGGAATCAAAAGATTCCCTAAAGATTCTTCAAATCGAAAACTGCCTCAAAATTTGAATCCGGGCCTCCTAATAGGCTTTTTCGCGCTTGCACTCCTTTCTTTGGCGGGTGACATTAGCATGACGTCAGCAGTAGCTCTTGGTATGGTGTATGACGTCAGTGGGTGACGTGGTAGGGTGTTGGATGGTGCGGCGCCTTATATATTTCTGCGATACGATAGTGATAGCTAAAATGCTGCGAATTTGCGATGAATTTGCAGTGAAGTGAGTTTTTAATCATAAATTCTATTTTAAACAAAATATGTGAATAAATAGAGGCATGTGGCGAGGAAGTGTTTGCGAAGCGATATGCTCTCTTGATGTAGTGGCAATGTCGCATCGGAGCAAATGAAGCGGCATGCATTTCGGGTGCATGACCCTTGCGATCGCCGACTAGCGATATCGCATCGGCTAACGGGGAAAGGGCGTATATATGTGGCATATGGTATTTGCGATACGCTGATTGCGAAATGTCATCGGTGGAACGTCCATCGACAAGAAACAATAGCGAGTCATAATACCCTTGCGACCTCTGATTGCGATAATCACGTCGGAGGGGGTCCATCGAGATCGGAAGAATGTTAAGGCAATCGGAAAGGGTTGTTTGTGATCGGAGGAGGGAAATATATGGTTTTGAAGATTATTTGCAGCCTCGGAAGGGGTCTGATAACCTTAAAAGAAAGAATTACATGCTTTGGAAGGAGCCCACTGTATTGGAAGATGGTTTTAAAGGGGGAAGATGAGGGTTTTTGCTATGTTTCAGACAAACTTAGCAATTCCCAAGTGTACTTATGGTTATTTTTCAACCAAAGGGAGGGGATAAATATATAAGGGAGTTATTAACATAGTTAAAAATAGGGGATGGGGAGATAGATAGGGAGCTATATAGTAAGGTTAGTGGTTAATATGACCAGTGATAAGAAAGCGCTAAGTATGTGAATCTTAGGATTTTTAAGGAAAGCAATGATCCGTAAAGGGAGTATGCATATTTCTTGAGTAAAGCAGATCTTTACCAGGGTGAATTGTTATGAAAATGATGAAAAGGAGAGTTATCAAGCAGATATTGACCGCTTTAGGGGGAGTTAGTAAATAATTTAGGGGACAGAAGAAGGGGGAGTTAGTAAATAATTTAGGGGACAGAAGAAGGGGGAGTTAGTCATGCCCCGCTTGAAGTCCTTCAGATGGGAACTACCTGCTAACTGTGATCTGGATTAATATAACACTTGAAAATGTGGAGTTGATCACAAATCACCATTCTGCAACCTCAAAACTACCTAACCAGCCTACTTACCTAACATTTTTTCTTCTTTTTGGTTTGGGTGCACTTAGACTTGCAGACCCAGCTTTTCAACTTTTCTTTTTCTATTTTCCTATCTTCATCTACACTTATTTCTTCCAAGGGCCCAGATTAAGCAGTTGGGCTCCTTTGCTTCTCTACCTGTCTAAGAATCTGCCAAGATTAAACTGTTTGGACAGATATTCATTCTCTATATTCTAAAACAGGAAATTGAAACCTAGGGAGGCCAAGATTAAGCTGTTTGGACCTCCCTTTAGCATGAAAAGTCTACAAAAATGGAATAATTCTTCAAAATAGGAATGCAGAAGTTGAACTTTGACTAGCATTCTTTCATGGCCTCTTTCTTTGGTGTCTCTGAGCAAATATGGAGCATTGCAGCATGAAAAGTATGACATATTTGGACTGTAAAAATGTCAATCATGAAATATGAGTAACCTGCTGCAGCAGGAGGCTAACAGTGGCTCCACTTGGGGATGGCTTCTCCTTGTGAAAAGCCAAGAACAGCAGGTCATATTGCCTTGATCTTCTGTTGTTGTTGTGCATTGAAAACTTCTTAGTGCTGACTGTTTGGATTAATTTGAAATTTTGTACTGAAAACAACACTTTCCTTCAACTGATTTTCTAGTGAACTGTGAAGCATCGCCTGCTTTCTTCCGCGTGCTTTAGCATCTGGAATGTTGCAAAAATAAAATAAAGTGCTAATATATACAAGCATTTTATGTACAGAAAATAACGCCGCTTGTTCTTCTCGATCAAAAGGGATCATGGTAATGTTTTAACATTCCGCCATTCAGAGGGCCTTCTTCAGTTGCGCTGCCATCTAGAGTTTTGAGGAAATATGTGTTATTGCCTTGCACTGCATTGATAATGTATGGTCCTTTCCACAAAAAATCAAATTTTGCATGTTTTCCCTTGTCTTCTCTCCCTTAATCCCACCTTAGAACTTTGCTGCCAACCCGGAAATCCTCTGCTTTAGCTTTTGCTGTCAACCCGGAAATCCTCTGCTTTAGCTTTCTTATCAAACATCTTTTTGAGTTTCTCTCGCAACATTTGAGCTCTGTCATACACCTGCTCTCTGGTTTGTTGAAGGTGAATGGTCTGATTAAATCTTCTCTGCATGTCATTTGGTTCAGCCTGAATCTCCTACAACAGTTTGATAGTAGGAATACCCAAAGACAAAGGAAATATGGCCTCCATGCCATATACTAGCTCATAAGGGCTCATCCCAATAGATTTCTTGGTTGAAAGTCTATCTGCCCACAGGGAATTTGTGAGCTTCTTATGCCAATTCTTTTTGTTTTCCTCTAGTAGTTTCTTTATGATGTTGATGAGGATTTTGTTGGATGATTTGGCCAAGCCATTACCTTGAGGATAGTAAGCTGTAGAGTGGCCCAAAGTAATGTGGAATTTATGGCAGAAGTTGATGATTTTTTTGGATTTAAAGGCAGCAGCGTTGTTAGTGATAATTTTCTCAGGGCAGCCAAATTTGGAAAGGATATTGCTCTCAAGGAATTGGATAATGGTGGAGTCATTGGCTTGTCTACATGGGATAGCTTCAATCCACTTAGTGAAATAATATGTGGCTGTTAAAATCCACTTGTCCTGGCCTCAGGAAGAGGGATGAATTTCTCCAATGAAGTCAAGACCCCATTGTTGAAAAGGCTTTTCGGTTGAAATGGGCTTAAGGGGCAAAGGCAGTAATTTTCTTTTCCCTTCAAAGATTTGGCATTTGTGACATGAAACAGCAAATTTCTTGACATATGCAAACAAAGAGGGCTAATAATAACCAACCCTTAAAATTTTGTCAGCAGTGGACTTCCAATATAAGTGTCCTCCATAGTCCCCTGCATGGAATTCTTTCATGATGCTGTTAGTTTCATTCATAGTCAAAAAATTAAGCAATATACCCTCATGATTTCTCCAAAACAAGGCACCATCTATGACACAAAACCTTAATGATTTCATCCTCAAAAATATTTTCTTGGTTTTGGACAATCCTGGGGGAGCACACAGGTTTAACAATACAAAACAAATATCAGCATACCATGGAGATTGCAAAAAGGTTTCACTGATCTGTGGAGTCGCCAGCTCCGGTTCATTGTCCAATTGATTAATGTCTAAGGCTTGTAAATTTGTTTCGGACATTAGTTTGGCTAAACCTAGCCCTTTTATCAGCTTGGTGGGTTCTATCTCAATGTCATATTCAAGAATGTTGGAAATCCACTTTCCTCTTTTGCCTTCTAGTCCCTCTTGAGTTAATATATCTTTTACAACAGAATTTGGGACATAGGCGATCACATGGGAGTATAAGATGTAAATTCTAAAGCCTTTGATGGCCTTAACCAGGGCATAAGCATGCTTTTCCATGATCTGATATTTCAAGGGTGCATCTCTTAAAGCTCGGCTGAAGAAAGAAATTGGCTTTTCATTACCTTGATCATCCTTTTACAAAAGGACAGCGGCTATGGTGTGCTCAGATGCAAAGGAAAAAATGATAAAATCTTTGTCAAATTGTGGACTAGTGAGGATAGGCATTTGGGTCAGGGCAGTTTTGATACTTTCAAAAGCTTGCCTGGTTTCAAGAGACCACTTTACCTTGGCATCCTTTTTAACATATTGCTCAATAGCCTTATTAGCTCGGCTAGGTTTGGGACAAATCTCCTTAGGAAATTGATCTTTCCCAGGAATGCTTGCAACTCTTTTATGTTTCTTGGATATGGGATTTGGAGGATAGCTTGAATTCTTTCAGGATCAATTCTAATCCAATCTTTTGATATGATATGGCCTAGAAGCTTGCCTTGCTCAAGGGAAAACAGGGACTTCTTAGGATTCAAGGAAATGCCATATTTCCTGCATGTCATAAAAATTTACCTTAGGTGTTTAAGGTGCTCTAGGTTAGATTTGGAGAAAGGGGTTAGGTCATCCAGGTATACAACAAGGAAATCATGTATCTCCTTGGAAAATGAAATATCCATTGCTCTTTGAAAGGTAGCACCATCATTCTTCAGCCCAAAAGGAATTTTGACATACTTAAATATTCCCCACTGTGTGGTAAAGGCTGTCTTATTCTGGTCATCCAGGTGAACAAGTATCTGATTAAATCCTGAAAATCCATCTAGTAAAGAAATTCTAGATGATCCCACTACTCTTTGTAGGATATGGTCCATTTTGGGCAAAGGGTAGTTGTATTTTAAGGAGACCTGGTTTAAATTTCTCAAGTCTACACATAGTCTTATTTCTCCTGATTTATTCCTTGTGGGAACTAAATTAGATACCCATTCAGAGAATCTGATGAGTGCAATGATACCTGCTTCAAACATTCTCTTTATTTATTTTTCAATGAGGTGAAGAAGCATGGGGTTGATTCTTCTAAGTTTATGTTTGAATGGTTTTTGATTTGGTTTTAAGGGAATGGTATGTTGGATCACGGAGGTGTCATAGGATTTCAATTCCTCATAACTCCAAGAAAATACATCTTGGAACTCTTTGAACAAATCCACATATTTTGGTTTTCGATCAGGGGGAAAATTTTTGGACAACTTGATCATTTTGGGCCCTTCTGCTGTCCCTATGTTGTGTTCTTCTATAACAGCATTTAGAGGCTCCATTTTTTGCCTTTTGGGCACATCATTATCATCAAACATGTCCTCTAATGGAGTAAGGCCAGCAGGCAGAAAATTACTTTTTAGGTCAATGAACTCATCCTTAGCTTTGGTCGTTTCCTCTAAACACATTTGTTTTAGTTGCTCTATGTTTGCATTGTCAAAAATGGGTTAAGGATTTGTTTAGTTGTTCCAACTGTTACAGCCTGTTGATTTTCTTCTGTTAGCTCTTGGGAATCATTCATGGCATCCATATCAGCCTTTGTATTGGAAAATTCGCCCTCAAGAGTGAGGAAATTGTTAATTTGGGCATCATTTTGAAACACTTTCCAATCCTTAACATTGTTAGGGACTGAGGGTCTATGTTTTATCTCAGCAGTGAAATGGTGATTTGGTTCAAAGGGAAGCTTGCATGTGCCAGTGAAAGTTGTTAGGCTGTGAGCATAAATACTATGGTCTCTTGAAATTTTGGCAAGCTTGGATTCATTGAAAGATTTGATTATTTCTATGGCAGCAGTCCTATAAGCTCTCATTCTATTGTCATTGGTAACAAAGTTACCTTTCATTTGTTGTATAATTAAATCGGAGTCACCTAGAATGGACACTTTTGCAGCTCCTAGAGCTTTGAGTACTTTAAGGCCTAAGAGGAGAGCCTCATACTCTACCATGTTATTGGTACATCTAAAGTTTAATCTATGAGCATGGTCTTGTGCATGATTATCATGTGTATTGTGAATCCATACGCCTGCCCCTGCTCCTAACTTATTGACAGAACCATCAAACTCTAAATACCATGTGATTTCTTGTCTTTGGCTTGTACTACGAGCTTCAATTATTTGAGGATTGGGCAGACTTACCATTTTCGTTTCAGGAGGTTCTTCTTGTTTGCTGGTTGCCTTGACTGTTGTGGCAATCTCATGGGTATTGGCAACTGATTCCTCATTGATGCATGTTTATTGCTCTAAGGCTAAAGGGTTCTCATCAGTTGGAGGGTTGGTGTCATCATTAAATAGAATAAAAGAATCCATATCATAATGGATTGAGTAAATCGGAAAATTTTGGGGCTTTTCGTCACTGCTTACCACATACTTCATCAATGTTTGCCTGTACAGTCTCTTTGGTTGCCCAAAGACAGATATAGTGGCATACGAGAGGTCAAGTTGAAGGGATCCTTGAAGTTTTTCTCCCCATGATCTTGATAGGAGCATGCCATATTTTGTTAGGGATGTCCGCAACTACTACACACAGGTCTTTGATTAAGCCTAAACACTTGACTTGACTTGAGTCGAAGGAATATAGATCTTTGTAAGGTCTTGTGACATCAAGGTTTAGTTTTTCCATTATAGCTTTGGGCATAAGGTTATGTGAGGCACCTGAGTCAAACATAGCATTATGCAAGATTTTGTCATGTATGTGCAGACTGACATAAAAGGGTGGGACAGGTCCATATGTTGATTTTCCGTTAGCTTCTGGGCCAAACAGTAGCTCAGGGGTATCATCTAAAATATTTACATCATCCCTGACCTTTGGTAGTTGAAGTGACCTTTGGATTTGTTGCCTATATACATCATGTTTGGCAAGTTCTGAGAGGGGAATAGATATCTTGAGTTTACCAATTTCTGCTTCTAAGTTAAACGGTTTATCCAATGGAATCCTTGCATTAGTAGTAGCAGTTTTTTCCTTGTCAAAAGTGTTTTCTGTGTTTTCTTTTTGAATACCAGCGTTATGATGAATGACGAGTGGTATTTCAATTTTGGGAATATTTTTTGGTGTGCCGTTCAGGTTTTCTTTTGAGGGAGAGGGAGATAGAGGCTAATCAATAGGAGACTGAATGTCTGATATATCCTCTACAGTTATCTAATGCGGGTTTGGGACAGCAATATCAGCTGGTTCTGTTATCACAACATTGTCTTTAATTTTATTGGGCTTTTTGCTATCCTTTGTTCTGCTAGGTGCAGGGACATCAATGGTCCTTGTTCTCAACTTATATTGTTTGTGCACCTCGTACACAGCAGAATCATAACCTTGTTTAAAATCAAAAGACTCTCCCGACTTGGTCTAAAATTGTTTTACATCAGGGTAGTCTCGGTCCTCTTCAGTGAGAAAGATTTGCTGTTCATTTTTCGAATCTATCAGGTTCATGTGAGTCTCATCTATGGGCTCATTATATGTGGATGCCTCCGCATAGTTTTCTTGGAAAGGAGGTCTAATATCATGGTCGGGGCTAGCCCTTCCAGCATTTGTGGTCTGATTTTTCTTGAAGTTTGGGTTCCTTATGGTATTGGACTGTTGTCCTTCCCATGATGATTTTCTCTCAACACTCTCTACTCTATCTCCTAGCCTATGCATGCCGTTAATGATAGCATCTAGTTTTTGGTCTAGGGTTGAGGGTTCTTCCTTGAAGGTGGTTCTTCTCTCAGTTCTGGCTCTGTTTCTTTTGGCAATCAGGTTTGCCTCCACACTAACAGCAACATCTTGCATTTCTGCGAGGCTTTGAGGGGCTCTTTCCCTTAACTGATATGCCATTTCAGCATCGAAACCATCAGGGAATTTTTACAAAGCAAGATCACGTGGCGGTCTTAAGTTTTGTGGTATTGCATTGTAGACATTATTAAACCTCGCACAGTAGTCCAAGACAACCTCTTGAGGTCCTATTTTGATAGTATCATACTCAGATAATATGTGCAAGGGGTCTTTTTTTTTCTCCCATCTATTGATAAATGTCTGGTATAAGGCTTCTGGGTTTAGTATGGAGTTGGGTGTAAGCGCTCTAAACCAGGTTCTGACATCACCAGTCAAACTTTGGACAAAAATATTCATCCTTACACTGTGGTCATCAATATCATAACTCTCAAAGTAATCCTGCATTTTCTTTGTGCAGGAATTTGTGCCATCAAAATAGGTGATTTTTGTCTGATAATCCTGAGGCATAGCCCCAGGATTAGCAGGCAACTGTAAGGGGGCATATCTATTAGCCATATTAACGGGGATAAGGGGAACAACATGGATAAGTGGAATGACTGGAGTGACTGGGATAATAGGAGTAGTGGTGGTAGTATTCGTAGTGAGTGGAGGTGTGTTCACAGAAGTTGGGGGAATGGATGATGAACACAGGGAAGAAGGGTTTGAACGGAACAAAATTTTAACAGGGGTTGAAAAACTACTAGGCTGAACTGTCTCGGGAATAGTATCAGCAGAATCTTCTTGCTGCTCTTGTTTCCTAAGGATTTTGGGGATTATATTGGGGTTTTCAAAAACAGCTGGGGGATTCGGATCATGATTTGATCTTATATGACGCAAATGTTTCTTGGGAGCCAACTTCTAACTTGTTTTTTGGGAATTTTTCTAAGAACACATGTCGACTGAGACTTTTAAAGGTTGGTTTCGTCCTCTGTGGAGCTTCCGACTGGTTTTGTGAGATTATCTGAGAAAATCCCCAGCGGAGTCACTATTATGTTATCACTTATGTTGTCCCTAAGCTCCTGAAGGGATACGGCCGAGGTAACCACAGACCAATCTTCGGATTACAGGTTCTAGCCCACCTGCAATCAGAGAGGGCTCTCTCTTAAGGATTTAGCTCTGTTGATGATGATTTTAGGCTAGCTATTGGGTTCAGTGGGTTTTTTTTTTGGGTGGAAGGAAGGCTTGGTGAAAGGGAGATGTCTTCAAGAAAACAGGCAAGGCATAGTAAGATAAATTTCAAACCATTGGGCGTGGAGTCATGAAGTGAAACTGATGGTGCATTTTCTTGGTCATAAGAGGAAGGTGGAGCAAGGTAGCTGTTCATGAAACAATATCCAAGCTGAATGGAGATGGGTTGAGGGCTAAGGAATGACAGGCAACAAAGAATCTCTCAATCGGTTTAGCAGAGGGAACATGAAAGAACCGTACTTAAGATCATCTAAGAATTCTTAAATAACAGTCATTCATAGGTGAGTTAGAGTAAATATGAGCCATGAGGAATTCATATTTATGACTAAATCAAGAGGAAAACATTAAGAAGACACAAGAACTGAGCATAGAGTGCATCAAAGAAAATTCTAAACCAAACTTTAGTTCTGTGACTTGAGCATATGTGAAATTAAAAAATTACAGAGGTGAGAAAAACTTATTGTTTCATACAACAGCATAAGAATTCCATCGTTCACTCTTCAAAACCATTAGCAATGCATCAGACAGTTCATCCTCCAAGCTCTCAACAATCTTTGATTATAGAAATCATCAGGTATACAGTGCGAGTCTTAGCTCAAGAAAAACATCAACCAACAAATACCAACCAACCAACGAACCAACACTTCTTACATGTTTCAGGGTGGTATATATAGGCAAAATATCTAAAATTATTTATTACAACCGACCTAAACATGTCTGCAAGAAAAAGGCTTTCTAAAACCTAACTTATGTTGGAATTAAATTCAAATGTCTTTTTTGGGCTGCGCTGGAGGCAGCTGGATTAAAAGTGAGTTTATTGGGTGTCCTCTGTGACTTGGTGGAGTGGTTCTGTAGTAACTGCACATTGAATTCTGGTCCACTGATCTTCTATGAGTTTTAATGTGCAGTCATCTATGCTGGTGAGCTTTGAATGTCTCTTTAATTGCTTCTTAACTTTCAGGGTTTTTCTTTTAATGCTTCATTTGCCTCGAGCCCTGAGAAGATCTTCTCTGATACACTTCGCCGCAACACTAATACTCTTTGACATGGGTTTTCGCTCCGCATTTGCTTTGATACCCATTAATGCTTGAACCAGGTCCCTCTCTATGTTCTGCTATGATCAAAACTGCAAAATCAGGCTTTTTCGGCCCTTTTCGGTGCAAAATTGGTCGAGGAATCAAAAGATTCTTCAAATCGAAAACTGCCTCAGAATTTGAATCCGGGCATCCTAAGATGCTTTTTCGCGCTTGCGCTCATTTCTTTGGTGGGTGACGTCAACAGTAGCTCCTAGTACAGTGTATGATGTCAATGGGTGATGTGGCAGGATGACGTGGCAGGGTGTTGGATGGTGCGGCGCCTTATATATTTCTACGATGCGATAGTGATAGATAAAATGCTGCGAATTTGCGATGAATTTGCAGTGAAGTGAGTTTTTAATGATAAATCGTAATTTAAACAAAATATGTGAATAAATAGAGGCATGCGGCGAGGAAGTGTTTGCGAATCGATATGCTCTCTTAATGTAGTGGCAATGTCGAATCGGAGCAAATGAAGCGGCATGCATTTCGGGCGCATGACCCTTGCGATCGCCGATCGCCGACTAGCGATATCGCATCGGCTAACGGGGAAAGGGCATATATATCTGGCATATGGTATTTGCGATACGCCGATTGTGAAATGTCATCGGCAGAACGTCCATCGGGAAGAAACAATAGCGAGTCATAATACCCTTGCGACCTCTGATTGCGATAATCACGTCGGAGGGGGTCCACCGAGATTGGAAGAATGTTAAGGCAATCGGCAAGGGTTGTTTGTGATCGGAGGAGAGGAATATATGGTTTTGAAGATTATTTGCAGCCTCGGAAGGGGTCCGATAACCTTAAAATAAAGAATTACATGATTTGGAAGGAGTCCACTGTATTGGAAGATGGTTTTAAAGGGGGAAGATTAGGGTTTTTGCTATGTTTAAGACAAACTTAGCAATTCCCAAGTGTACTTATGGTTATTTTTCAACCAAAGAGAGGGGATAAATATATAAGGGAGTTATTAACATAATTAAAAATAGGGGATGGGGAGATAGATAGGGAGTTATATAGTAAGGTTAGTGGTTAATATGACTAGTGATAAGAAAGCGCTAAGTATGTGAATCTTAGGCTTTTTAAAGGAAGCAATGATCCGTAAAGGGAGCATGAATATTGCTTGAGTAAAGCAGATCTTTACCAGGGTGAATTGTTATGAAAATGATGAAAAGGAGAGTTATCAAGCAGATCTTGACAGCTTTAGGGGGAGTTAGTAAATGATTTAGGGGAGAGAAAAAGGGGGAGTTAGTCATGCCTCGCTTGAAGTCCTTCAGATGGGAACTGCCTGCTAACTGTGATCTGGATTAATATAACACTTGAAAATGTGGAGTTGATCACAAATCACCATTCTGCAACCTCAAAACTACCTACCCAGCCTACTTACCTAACATTTTTTCTTCTTTTTGGTTTGGGTGCACTTAGACTTGCAGACCCAACTTTTCAACTTTTCTTTTTCTGTTTTCCTATCTACATCTACACTTATTTCTTCCAAGGGCCCAGATTAAGCAGTTGGGCTCCTTTGCTTCTCTACCTGTCTAAGAATCTGCCAAGATTAAACTGTTTGGACATATATTCATTCTCTATATTCTAAAACAGGAAATTGAAACCTAGGGAGACCAAGATTAAGCTGTTTGGACCTCCCTTTAGCATGAAAATTCTACAAAAATGGAATAATTCTTCAAAATTGGAATGCAGAAGTTGAACTTTGACTAGCATTCTTTCATGACCTCTTTCTTTGGTGTCTGTGAGAAAATATGGAGCATTGTAACATGTAAAGTATGACATATTTGGCCTGTAAAAATGTCAATCATGAAATATGAGTAACCTGCTGCAACAGGAGGCTAACATCTGGTAAACTAATTTGTAGGTTAATCAATGATTCTTTCATGATCTTGTGTGTCTCTTTCAGGATAGTAATATTACTTTTCTTTTCGAAGAACAATCTCTCTTTTCCCTTCCGTAAAAGTACCTCATATACATTGCAATTGTATGACTCGCAGTGTCAAGTTACTTGCTTGTTTCAAATATTTTTTGTATAATATCTTATGTTGATAATTGTAGCTAAGGAAAATTCCTAAGAATATTGGCAACTGAATTTATTTCCCAGTTTTGGCTCCTACTCCAAACAATGCGATGTCTAGTTGGGACTTCATACTGGGGAGAACCCCCTTGGTTGATGAATTTGTAGCACCATCAATAGTTGGCACTAGAAGGAGCGCCAAATGACAAGTTGTGACCATTGAGTCTACTTTGAATCTCTTATCTTGAATGAATCATTCCCAAATCACAATCTTGAGATATTTTTCTAATAGAACAAATCTTACACTCCCTATGGAACTTCTTTACAACTTTGTATGAATTAAAGTTTGATGGAGGGTGGGATATCCCCAGCTAAGCATATATCTAAATTTATTAAGTTTTGTGATCTTAATGAAGTGATTTTTGAAGATTTTTCTTGTAAATTGTTCACCCTCACACTTGAAGGCCGAATTAAGTTGTGGTGTCATACCTTACTAGTTGCTTCTATTCATTCATTTGAACAACTCTTTAAGGAGCTTCATCAATATTTTGATAGGTATAACTATCAAGATGTTTATAAAAGGATTAATCATCTTAGAATGAAACCCGATGAATAAATAAAGGTTTTTTCCAATAGATTTCATCACCTATGTTATGAGTTTTCTGAAGAAGATGTGGATTGGAATTCCTTCAAGGAAAAGCTTTATCATTTAGTTGAAATATCTTTGAAATAATGTGAATCCCAATCCTTGGTTGATTATGCTCTTTCAACTTTCATCAATCATGAGGCACCTCTAATCTCAGAGGAGGAATCTACTACTCCTTTTGTTCCTTCTCTTCCTCCTTTTTTATTACCAAATAAAGTGGTCCCTCACATCGATGTTGGCATTGGGAAATCTAAAAATTGAATTGTTTATACATTTATCCTACCTATATTTCCTTACCATGATCGGGATCTCATCCAGTAAAACTTTAAATGTTATCTTAATTCCATGAAACCTGAAGGGAAGACTAATCCCTTGATTCCTTCAGTTGGCATTGATATGCATAATTCAAATCTTGAATCTAATTGAAAGTGTTGTTTCTTCAAGGGACACTTGCCATTCTCTATCATCTACATGTCATGTCCTTGTGTACCTTGATTCACTTGATCAATCTGCTCTAGCAACTAGTTCTTCAGACCCTCTTGATTTTCAATTTTCTGATCCAAATTCTGATCAAGTATAAGATGGTAACTTTTCACAAGTAGGGAGACAGGAGTTTGAAAATGATCTTAATCTCTCTTCTCTCTTTCAAAATACTCCATGTCAAGATGATGTTCCTTCATTCTTGGCTCATTTAAAATATAATGATCTTGGAAGTCAATCAAATGAAATCAAGATGTTTAGTCAATCTAAAGCCTTGGAAAACCATCATCTTGATATTAATGATCTCGCCAATGTACAGATTGATGAATGCCTAGGAATATCGGCCAATATTTTGATTTCTCAAGAAGACGTTCTATAGAAACGTCTTCTTCAACTCACTATCCATCGTGACCTACTGCTTGAAATGAATTAAATTGTGATGAAAATATGCCATTATCTTTGAATTCACAATCCAATGAGCATAATTTTGAATTCATATGACGTAGTGAGGTCATCCATGATGAAGAAGAAAACAATGAAACCATAAAGCATCTATTTCATTCCTTACAATCTCCAGTATTGCATGAGAATAATTCCTTGGCTCAAATTGCTCATGGGATTTCTCTGGTCTTTATGCAATTAGAAGAATCCTATGATTTGAGTAATATTTTTCTTTAGGTTGAAAAATTTGATCAAGTTAGTGATGTAAATGGCTACCATGTAGATAGTGATATTGTTGAAATAACTGATGGTAGCTATCCACATGCAATTCATGACCTGAATCTGTTATGAAACCGGATCACAAAAAGATAGAAAAGATAGATCACCAACTTAGAAATGAGCCTCTTCGAGGGGGAAACCTCCTTTACATTACACAAATGAACAATTCTTGGCTGACACAAATGACATGACCTCCTTTCTGTATATTGGAGTCTAAGGGGTCCCAATACAATCAGAGCCTAAATAACAAAAATATTGTAGGGGCACAACAATAACAATAGTGGGATTCTATCAGGCATAATAATAATAACATGGGGACTATATGGGCATAGTAATACAATAAGGGGGTTGTACTAATAACAATAAGGGGTTACACTAGTAGTATA
Source organism: Pinus taeda (assembly GCA_000404065.3). Lineage (NCBI taxonomy): Eukaryota > Viridiplantae > Streptophyta > Pinopsida > Pinales > Pinaceae > Pinus > Pinus taeda. The sequence continues at coordinate 39,287 of APFE031734701.1, read as the reverse complement.
GGGACCTAACATGCCCCTCTCCTTCAAAAGGTGTTGTCCTCAATGCTTGAGTAGTTTTGGATGTTTATGTATAAAACTCTCGTCCTTCGATGTGGAATCTTCAGTGGGTAAGTTCTTCCACTTGATGAGATACTCTGAAATTGATCAATTTTGTAGTTGTCGGGTTCTTTCTTCCATGACTGCTTTAGGTTCCAATATGATTTTTCCTTCCTCGTCAAGTTCCAACAATATTGTTTGAACTAGAATCTTGTCACCTATAACCTTCTTTAATCATGAAACATGGAAAAATGGGGGCACTCGAGAAGATGTAGCAAGCTCCAATTTGTATACCATAATACCAATATTTTGCAGCACCTTGTAAGGACCATAGTACTTTGGCGATAATTTATTATCGTTCTTAGCTTTCTTGAGGGACATTTTTTTGTATGGTTGTATTCGTAAAAATACCTAGCTGCCTATATCAAAACTTCTTTCACTGTGATGTTGATCTGTCTGTTGTTTCATTCGATTTTGCGCGAAAGTGAGGTTATCCTTTTTCTTTTTTATATGTCCTTGTATCTTGAGAATTTGAGGAGTGGTAATTCCTGCCAATGCATTACAAGATATGGTTGGATTTAATTCTTCTTTCATTGGGGTTGGTTCTTGGTGTATATCCTCTTATTTTGATGTTTCTTGATCCTTTTCTTCTTCCTCTTCACAATCGAAGTAAAATAATTTCTTCTCAGCACACTGATGACCTTTAGTGTATTTGCTATGACAACTGTAACAAAGGCTGCTTTATCATTTTTCTTCCAATTGTTGTGGTGTCAACCTTGTAGGTTGTGGAAGGCTAGGAGCAACAACACTTCAAACTTTATAATTGTGAGCAGTAGGATTTCTTGTTGCCATAATTTGCTTTCAATTTTTCTTTCCAACTTGAATGCCTACTCCAATGAATCAGGTTCCAAAAGATCAACCTCATGTTCAATGTTATCCTTTAAATTCCTTATGAAGACATCAATCCTTTGCTTCTCTAGAATATCATTTACCCTTATATTCAATTTTTGGAAGTCCTCAATGTGCTCTGCCATTGAACCCTTTTGTTTGAGATTTATCAATTGTCTAAATAAGGTGCTTCTCTTTGTATCCTCATAATGTGTTATCATTTTCTCCATGAAATTTGACCAAGTGACAAGTGGTTTACCAGAAAAAATCCCTTTATAACATAAAAATTGATTTGGTTCTAAATATAAAGATGTAATACGTACCTTTTGTAACAGTTTCACATCATGTAGATCAAAATATTTCTCCATCTCTAGTATCCATATTATGGGATCCTTTCCATCAAACTTCCTCATATCAATCATTGGAATATGGTGGGTCTTCAACCCAATGTTATATTCTATGAAATCATGATTAACATTTATTTTTTTCTTATCATGAGTTTCCTCTACTACATTTTCGTCATTAGGAGGTCTTTCTTGTAGCATTTTTGTCCCACCTTCCTTCAAACCTTCCATGTCTTTCTTCAAATATTCCATGCCTTTCTTCAAATATTCTTCCATACCATCAATATTAGCCCCCATGCCACATATAAAAGTATTTATCTTAGCTTCGATCGCATTCTTCAAATTATCCATCCATTTCTGCTTACTAGGTGTTTTTATTTTCTTGATTCGAGTCATTATTTTTCTTGACTTTAGGAGCTTGATATTTAAATGACAATAACTCTGTAATTTCATATCTTCAAGTTCTGAAGTTTTTTCCTATGGTATCCCTATGAGTCCTCTTTCTAACCCCACCAGTCTAATCAATATTGGATTCTTCAATAAAGAGTTATGCCAAATCGCCTACGATGACCTGATTATAGATTGGTTCAACAAAGCGAACTTGTACGACCTGCCACGTGTCACTGTTTCGACCTTCAGACCTGGAAAAAATACAAAGAAACATACAGTCCATCATATTTCTATAAATTCTTACTAAATTTCAATATGATACTCAAAGAGAAAGTTATGATGATTTTCCGAAGGTCACCTGTTTGGAAGGTAATTCAGGAGTCCGCAAAAGCCCTAAATGTCTTGGACCATATCTCCAACAATATAGCGAAACAAGATCTGCAATTCATGTTCGAGCTTCACCAAGATTTAGGCTCAAAAGGGTTTTAATTTCATAGTGTGAACCTTCATAGAAAACAAATTATAGTGAAAATTCCACAATGACCTATTTGACATGGAATTATGGATCTTGCAAAAACCCTAACTGCCTCAGATCATATATCTAAAAATGTAGCTAGACAAGATTTGAAATTCGGGTTGGAGTTTCCCGACAATTTCGGCTCAAATGGGTTTTTGTTTCAGCTTCTAGAACGTCATATAGAAAAATTTATAGTGCAAATTCCACAATGACCTGTTTGGAGCAACAAAACCCTAGAATCCAAAGTTCTGATACCAAATGTTATGAAACCAGCTCACAAAAGGATAGCAAAGATAGATCAATTACTTATAAGTCAGCCTAGGGGGAGACATCTTTTACATTACACAAATGAACAATTATTGGCTAATACAAATTACAAGACCTCCTCTATATATATGGGAGTCTAAGGGGTCCCAATATAATCAGAGCCTATATTACAATAATATTGTAGGGGCACAACAATAACAATAGTGGGCTTCTATGGGGCACAATAATAACAACATGGGGACTATATGGGCACAGTAATACAATAATGGGGTTGCACTAATAACGTTAAGGGTTACACTAGTAGTATAGGTACCTAACATAATCAACTCTTAAAATGTGACTTTTCAACTTTCCAAAGTTCTGGGACTTGTCTGGGAGTCGAGGCACTTCAACTCTCGTTGATGGTTATGTCCCATTATTTCAATCTTGATGAGGGCCCCGCACTAGGTGATATTTTTATTTCCTCGCAGATCTCTCTTATTTGTATTATTTCACTAGATACAAGCTCATTCTTGAAAGATTTTGGGTATTTTCAAGTTTCTATAGAAACCTGAAATGATAAATAACTTTGCAATCCTAAGATGTTTAGTGTCCATACAAAGGCAATTAGGTGCCATGCAAGAAGTAAAAATAATGAAATTTTCCTCACTTGAATTCTTATGATAATATTGTCAGTGTCAAAGCTCTACAAGAAATGCACTAATTAGCACTAACAATTAATTAGACCTTCTAAAATGGACAAGAAGTTGTAGGAAAACTAAAACAACCTTAAAGGAACAAACAAGAAATTATGAGATTCACTCCTTCCTTGATGCTCCTCAAGAGATTTATGTTGTTAACAAGATAGTTAGGCCTCTAAACTCATAAAAGAACTAATTTTATAAGAATAATAATAACTCAAAAGAGTAGCATACCTCTCTTCACATTTTCCAGCCTCCTCCTTCAAATCCTCTTGCTCTTTTTGTATCTTGTTTCAAGTAGTTACAAGGTAACTAGCTTAATATATTTTAATTTATTTAATCAATGCTTTTCTTTTAATTTCAGGAGAAAAGGGTTATTTGAAAGGAACAATATATTTTTAAATGTATTTATGAGTAGGCAGGCCCCCACTGGGCTCGTATCTATAAGACATCATTTGACATCACCTTGTGACTCCCTCAAAAAATTGCTAGCATGGCGTAAATGTAATGCCATCAATCATAGTCAACTATATCATCAATATCCCATATATATATTATATATATATATATATATATAGATATATATATATATATATATATATATATATATATATATATATATATATATATATGATATATATATTATAGATAGATAGATATTATATTAAATTAGAAATTCATCAAAAATGGCATGCATAGTATCATCCTTATGTCTCTCACATTTCCATAAAGCATCACAGTCAAAAAGTAATATTGATATCATAATGTAAGTATATGTCCTTGTCTAAAAAATAAATAAACAAAGCCAAATCATATTCCCAATCATGACAATTCTCGATCCCTGTGTGAAATAAAAACTTTCCCCTTTTCATTACTCCTAGGTTCTTCATCTATTTCACGATGAAAATCAAGAAAATAAAGTTATCTTTTATCCTCATCATCAATCATGGGAGTGTTGGTGCGATAGTGAGATGAAGTGGCCTGAGTGGAGGAGAAAGGCAACATAATGATCATAGGTTGTTTTCCTTTATCTATTTGCGCAGGGGAAATCTAAGGTTCTCACATAGGAAAATGTTTAGCATGAGAAACGACAGATGGACTATGAGGGATTGAAACAAGTGGGTGGATTTCATGATGAGAAGCAGAAGGATAGTTAACAATCCTAGAAGCTGATGTGGATGGGTTAGGACCCCATCCACCATGGTATTAGGGCTTCTACTGCAGAGGATGTTGAGGCTTTGGTATCTCCATGATACTAGGGTGTGGCTATGGAGAATCATGAGATACAAGACAAGTAGGAGGAAGTCCTCCTAGATATAAGTGATTGGTATGGGTTAGTTGATGAAACTTATCTAAATCTACATCAAAATGAATAGAAAATATAATTCTTTTGTTTCTATTTTCACGCCAAGTCACATTATCTCTTTTACCTTGCACCCCTTTGGCCCCTTAGCAACCTCTATCAAAGAAAATAATGTATTTAGAAATAAAAAATTTTGTCATTATAACATACATCTTATTCACATGATAATTAAAAAAATTAAATAATTACTTGCAGAACTCTGCTTCATGCAAGTGTTAAAGCACTTAAAAACACCATAGGGTTGATGAGGAGAAAGGGAAGGGAAATGAAATAACATATTTTATTCATTCATTTCAAGGGATATAGGTTCTCTAGTTGCTACTTGATAAGATAAGATAATTATATTTATGTCCAACTAATGACCAAAAAGTAGATCAAAGGGACTATTGAGTACATTGATGTATATACAAAGCTGGAGAACCAAACGGTCTCCTATAAAATATATAATGCATGAAGTAAATCAACATGTGGCCCTAGTCGAGAAGATCCAGGAGCTAATAGGTCTGAGGATCAAACCCATCTCTCCTAACATCTGAGGCTGAATGAATAAAACTGAGGAAACTCAACAAATTCTATTGGATCGATGAAGCGCCAATGGAAAGTGCAGACTATCCACTAAATCGTTTCCTAGGGGGTTCACACGCTGCTAAATGTTGGAGGACCTAGTCCGTTTCCCAGGAACGGATTTGAGATGAAACTGCTGCTGAGATCTCATGTGACAGGGTGAGGTCGAACGGATCCTCACTGATCTACAATCTGGAGACATACTGATATCATCTATCTCTTGGTGCCCCTGTTTGAAGGTGGTACCTTGAAAAATGTCGTGATCCTCTTTGTGGGGTCTGCTCTGATGGGAGGTTGAAGAATATGTGCTTAAAACCTAAGAGCCTCCTACATATATAGGGCCAAACATCTCTGATCGAGGTACCTGAAAAAGTTTGCAAGGGTTCGAGAATCTTTGAATAAGCAATGAAACCTTGCTCTGATCTCGTAGTAGACAAGGCATCCAAGGATGAAGTGCACCTTGGTCTCCACTTCTTGTAAATGACATATCTGGCATAGTCTGTCTAGTTTATCCACCTAGTCGTTCGTCTCTACCTGAAGTCTATGAGAACCTACTCTGAACTGGCCTAGAGGAATGTGAAGAGCATGCATCCAATGGTAAAACATATATTGGGGTTGAACAATGAGGTTGTCTCTCAACTCCAAGAAGTTCTCAACATAGAAGGCCATCTTTGGGTAGAACCCTCTCAGAGGATTGACTCAGGTGACCTAGATGAACTGCATGTAGATGTCCTCAATAAATCACGACACGAAGGGTGAAGATGTCGTTAATGGTCTGATGAGTCGATCGAAAACCTACCTATCCCATACCTCTGACTTGTTTCTGCTCAAGGTCATTGGAGAGCTTCCTATGTAGAAAAATAGCATACAGCTTCAACAACGTGTGACCCACCATGATCATTTTGTAGTTATTGGGATTTGAGTTGGAACCTGATTTGTGGATCAAATGGATGATGTGGTGTAACCATGTCGGTGCAAAACCTTCACGGACTACATGGTTGAAGAGATCATCCAAGTAGCTAACCAAAGCATGAAAACTGTGCTTAAAGAACTATGTTTGGTAGCCTTCCTCATCGGCTACTTTTCTGTTGTTCATCACCCAAATGGCCTCTCTAATATCTCTATCTGAGAATAGATAACATATAGAGGGTGGGGAGGTAACATGAATTTGGGCCTGCCCAGGAATATCATAAAGGTTGGAAGTGTGAGAGAACATGGATGTAGGGTTGAGGTCAAGTGGAATAGGGGAGCATCGGGGAAGGACAGTATGCCATAATTGTTTAGGGGAGTGGGTAAGGAGAGCATAAAGTTCTCATCTTCTATGGAAGACAAAGAGTTGTTTCTTGTGATGAAGGAGACAATGATAAGAAGCTTTGAGGTTAGAGTAGAAGGGTTGAGAGTGGGTGAAAGAATATCAAAGTTCTTGATGTAGAGTCTTGCATTCATCATCATACCATTTGTTCATGGGCAAGATCCAACTTTAGGGGAGATGGAAGTCGAACGAGTGGAGTGGGGGAAGGATTTGAGTGCTACTTCCCAAATGATAGCTGAAAGACAAGTGTATTTAGTGGAAGCAGAATCAAGAAAAGAGAATTGGGTTTTCGATGGGAGCATCTTGCGTAGGGTAGAGGAGAAGATGTTAGGGTCTCCTTCGTCAAATCGAAAGGTAGTTTGGGGTGGGCCCCGAGGGGAGGGATGGGGTGGAAGGGAAGGGTCAAACTAGAGAGAGAAGGAAAGAAGTGCATGATCAACAAGGGGGATGGGGGATACTGAGAAATGGTGAATAAAATGGAGCAATTTATGGGTAGGGAGTACATAATGAACGACACTCGCACCACCACCATATGGTCGGCATGTGAAAAAGTGAGAGTCTAGGAAATATGGGAGACCATTTAGAATCAACAACTCCTAGGATTCCCCCAACTGCAATAGATGTTTACCATAAACTACAATGGTCCCTAAAGCATCATCTGACATCTAGTGAAGCCCTACTGAATCTAGATCTATCCCCTAGGTACAAAATATATCCTTTGACTGGTCGTGGAGAGGGATATGGAGATCTATAATGCGAGCATTGAAGTCACCTAGGAGGATGACTTCCCCAACAACACAGTACTAGGTGATGTCTATGTACAAGTATATAAAGGGGTCCCCATTTGAGCCATTATGGATAACAAATGGTGAAGAGGCCGGGGGAAAGTAAAAAACTACAATGTAGATGTCCCTTAGAGGAGAGACTCTGACACTAATCTGAATCCACATAAACCTGGCAAACTCATCTTCGGCTACCAAAGATACCTTGTTCTGGAGTGAGTCACTAGCCAAACAAGCAAATCCACCTGATCTTTTGACCCCTCCTGAGCTCCTTGTCTCCTTCTTACAGACTGAGATCCAATGGTAACCTGCAATATCTGGGAGGGGTTGAACAGGGCTCACATGAGTCTCGATCATGAAGAGGATGTCCGTTGATTCGAGAGCATCATAAAAGAGTCCCGACGATGACCATAAATATCCATTGAAACTCCAACAACAGATAGAAATGCTTGTACCTTGTCGCCTCCCCAAGCGGGCCCGTCATTTGGAACCTAAAGTTCGGGGTTTCCACCTAGGTGGGAAGGAATCCCGAATGACTTCCCGAAGATTCCTGATAACCACCCATTTCCCTGCCTGTCATTCTACCATAACTTGTTCTCTGGATTGTTTAAGTTCCACAACCTGTGCTCGAGTGAGGTTGTCATCCAATAAAATCCTGTTGGGAAGAGAAAACAACTTCTACTTAGCCCTGAGGGTGTAAAGTCGATCAAATGCAGTCTGAAACCTGAGGAAGAGAGTGGAGTCATAGCCCATCCAAGCTCTATCCAAAGCTATATCGAGTAGGCTAAGGGTGTCTCGAAGGAACCTAGCCCCCACTTCCATAGGATCCAGAGAGGGATGGGGTAAGGGGAGATATCTCACCTTGAGATTCAATTCTCTTTCCCGTCTATTGCATTCTTCCCCAAGTTTTGCTTGCATCACCTCCTCAACTGCTGTAAGAGGGGTAGGAGTTTTAACCTTACCTTGAGCCACCTGTACCCAAGAATTCATGTGCATCTCCATTTCTTGTTTGAAGGTGGCTTGTTGGGACTGGATTTATTCTTGCTTTCTTTTAAGGTTAGGAATTTCTACATGCAGTGCACCATTTGGAGGATGGAGAATTTCCTGCTCTTTTGTTTCTTGTAACATATTCTTAAGGGATAAATTATCCCCCTCCACCACTAAAACTCTAGCAGAGAGGGCGTGTATTTATGAATGGAGCTACTTGTTTTTAGTTTCGATAAATTCCATTTTCCACAACATTTGTTTTACCAAGGCTGTCCAAAATGAGAAATTGAACTCTGGGTTGACTACCACTTTCTCTCGCTGGTTTTCAACAGCTAATAATTCAGCAAGGCTAAACATGTCATCTTGGCACAACTCGTCTTGTTGCATGGATCTAATCCCTGGATTTGGAACCCATTCTTTTGTCTTTGTCTGTTCCTCAGTAGTAAATCCATTAAAGGATTTAGAGAAAACCCGTCTACCGCCATATTGGTATTAGATCACTGTCAAATTTAGTAGGCAGATTCCGTTAAACACTTGACGTGAATCTTCGGGCTACCTGTTCTGTTTCAGTAATCTACCCTACTCCTCAATGTTGCTTTGTTGTTGCTATCCACTGCCTGTTCGGGGAACTCTACCTGTCGATGCCTACCTTTGTCTGCTATGTTATATGTTTCCTCTGTCTATTGCTATCCACTACCTCTATCTGCTATCTCACTGCCTCTGTATCAAGAGAATTTTTGTTCAAATGTGCATAGGCTCTCACAATGCAACTGGACACCTTTCTATAGTTTGGTAAGTGGCCTGAATTGCAGGCAAAAGGAGAAATTAGCAGCAAGGAGAAATTTGTATTTTATGTTTTTAATCACTACATCTTTTAGCAGCCTGCTTAATTCCACAACTTGTTTAAATCCGTAGTAGTCCATTCGGATAGCTGAGAGCACAACTACCCCTTCAATCAATTTGTCCTAACTGTCTGTGGTTACCCTTGAGAATATCGCGCCCTCAATCACCACCAAATCGGATTTTAACGTTACCCTATTCATCTATTCTGTTGTCTCGTTTTTGGCAATGAGACTGAACCTCGCCATTGACGACACAACTGCAACGTGAACTGAGCGAAATAGTGTATAGATAGCTAAAAAAAATTCTCTAATATGTGTATCAAAAACTCATAGAGTAAACTAATGTTGTTACAGTCTGCAGAAAAATAACATATATGTGTTCCCCAGAAGGACAAAACATTTCCATATAGGAAATAAGACCTAGTGCTCTTCTGTTTTAGTATGAAAACTACGAGAAGAATGAAAGAGCCAAGGGTAAAGACATGGTTGAGCGATATGGGAATGTGGGCTATTAGTGTTATTCTTTTTAAAGAAAAAGTTTTTCCTGAGTGTATCGAAAATTGGCTCATTAATAACATTGCTGCAATATAATCAATAATATATATAATATATATATATATATATATATATATATATAAAGCAAATGAATTGAGGCCATAATGCACTTCCAGTAAACTCGAATTAGGGTTTACAACTCTAGATAGGGTGAGACCCCACATCAAAACTTCTTGTAAAAAATTGAATAGAACCAATGATATGTTAATACACGGACAAATTCTAAACTGAATATATGCATGACAATAAACCAAATGTATTAGGGCCTTGGGATTGAATAACTATATTGCTTGTATCCAACCAATGTAACCAACGTTTTTTAAAGCATTGAATTTTTGTGTGACGACATGAAAATCAAAGAGTGGAGTTTAGCATGAGAATTGCCATTGAAACAAATATTGTTTTACGGAGAAGGCACACAACATATGTTGGCCATGAATATTATTGATAAAAGCGTAATACCAGATAAAATCCTTCTTTTTCAATGTATTCATGGTTGAGTAAGGCCCGTAGGTTTGAGTAACTTTACTGCCTTTAGTGAAAGAACCCACATAACAATAACAAGGGTTGAAATGGTAACATTGTGATAAAACTCATAGGAACTGGAGGTTTTGACCAGACCAAAATGACCAACATTATTTTTCAAAATAAGTTCTTTAATATGATATAATGAATACCCTAAAATATAACACCAAACTTGTAAATGAGATAGATATTGTTTGTGAAGAAAATGCTTGGCATAAGTTGGCCTTGAGGCATTTCTGGTGGCAACAAAAAAATTCTAGATGGAATATGGCATGAAAATTGTAAATGAAATGGGTATTATTTATAGAGAAAATGCAAGGCATAAGCCACCCATGACAACGTAAGCCAATAATATGAAATTCTTCCCTTCAATACATGCTTGGCTAAGTGAGGATTATGGGTTTGAGTTGGTCTTGAAGCTAGGTGCCACTGTCAATATGAGTAGTGGGTCTATATAAGCAATGGGGATTATCCCAAGTCAGCTAGAAAGAAATACGTGCAAGCATGTAGTGGCGAGAAACTCATAAGGGAAGCTAGAATTTGAACAAGCGCATGCGGAAATCAATTTCAATGATTTTGATGGGTTTGCCGACTAAGAGGTGTTAATGAGCTGCTACACACAGTTCTTTGAAAAACAAGTGTAATCTTAGGGAGAAATGTGTATTATTTCCCTTTAATACAAAACACAACATGCACATCAACTATGAACGAAACGTAAATAAAACAAGCACAAGAGATGTGAAATGGAGAGAAACTTGAGCTAAGTGAGGGAACTAACTCAATCTTATTACACAAACAATATAACCATAGAAGCAACCATTCAATAAGCTAGCTACATAGTGAAAATCCACTTCAACAAAGATGAAAGCTTGGCATACCTATTTAATTAAAGCTTTAAACTAATTGACAGTAGTCCAAGAACCGTTACCACCCATGCCACAACCAGCTAAATGGTCTCGCAACTGATTGCTTTATGAACTCAGGTTTGTACCAGAGTTGGAGGGTGAGGTGAGTGAGCAAAGAGTTGAGTGAAATCTTGTTGGGTGGAGAGTGAATGCAAATAGTGGGTTGGCCCACAAACTTAATGGCTTACCACCCATGTTATGTGGGAAAAGCATCCCAAGTCATGCCTCAAGGTGGGCAATATTCATTGTAACCATTTTAATCCATCATCTAGGTGTCTTACAACTATTTGTCTGCAAATGCTATATCTAAATGTGCAATGTAGATTGAATTTATTATTTATGCCCCAAATATAATGACATGCCATCCAATATGTGAAGAGATAGGAAATAGTTCCTTATTTGTTTATACCCCAAAACTTTCCAATATATTCATTTTGTCCCATGCATGTGTATAAGACATGAATTAGGTCATGTATTGACCTCTTCCTTTTGATCTCTCTCTCTCTCTCTCTCTCCTCTCTCTCTCTCTCTCTCTCTATATATATATATATATATATATATATATATATATACCTCTTGACATATATATCCATTATGAAATTTATAAGAGGATGCTTTTAACAAACAGAATATTCAAATCGTCACAACCATTAAGAAAATAACTATATCATGCTATCATATGCCAAAGGTATTGAAATATATATCATATGTATACTCAACCAAATAGAAGGGATGTGTTAATGATTTTCTAAGTCATTTCTCTAAACAAAATTAACCATAGTGACAATAATGAAATTATTATTATCTAATTTTATGGTCACTGTTAGCACTTCAGGAAACTCTCCTAGGTTGCAGCTTGGATATGCCTGGTAACATATAATCTTCAATATTGTTCTTAGAATTATGGATGATGTTTTGGATAAAGTTAGACGATCATTTTAGCTCTATTCCCACTCAAGGCATGCATGAACACCCTCAACAACACAAGGCTTTAAACCACTAATGCTCAATAGTTTATAGATTTAATGGATAGATGGAGAATAATAACTGTATCAGTAGATTGCATATATAAAAATAATTGAATGACTAGATACAAGCAGCAAAAGAGAATACTGACTGTAGTGGCAGATGCATATATGATCACATACGAATGGTTAGCTATAGGTAGAAGAAAAGCTTGCAATTATAAGTTATTAAAGTAGAGATAAGATGACAATTATATAGCCTTAGACACAAGGAAATATGAACAAACCTATTCAAGTGCAAGCATAAAACAACAAACAGAATGGATGTTGAACATATAATGGTAAAATAAGCTTATATTTCTAGAATGAAGATGAGAAACTTGAAGGAACAAAAGAGGAATAATCTCTAGAAGTTGAACCCTTCTTACATCTTGTTTTCAGCTATCTATAGCTTGTTATAATGCTCCGGAGCTCTAAGAGGCTCAGAGTCTTAGTCTGCCTGATATGCATTGTTAACTGATTCGATGCCCTCTAGGAAAGCATGAGATAGAAGTTTTTTTTTCTTCTGACAGTAGAGTAATTGCTTTCAGATATTTTGGTAGCTTGTTGCGTTGTCTGGGAGTTCTCCTGAGCCGGAGATGCTCCATGATGTCTGTTTGATGAGCTACGCTATCTGCTCCATGACCGTTTCTATTTGATTTGGATGTGTCACGCTATCTATGTTGCCTAATTGATTCTATTTAGGGCTAGTCTGTTTAGGGTGAGCCATGTTGCGATGGAAGGGCTATCGGGCCTCTGCTTTCTCTTTGGATATTTAGAATGACTGTTTTCTGCTAAATGCAGAAATACACAACAATATTGTGAAAATCCCACCCATCTCTGTCCCTTTTGGACCTAAAAATTATTAGATATGGCTCATTTTCATCTTAGGTCTGCCATTGCAGTGATAGCACATCTCCGCTGTTGATCTGGGAGTCATAGATCCAATGGTGGTGATCCATTTCAGGTGCCTCTTTTATAATGGAGTTAACTGCTTGATGAGGGTGGTTCTCTCTATCCTTGCCTTGGACACATGGTAGCAACTGTATGGCATCTTGAAGCTTCGCCTAAACCACTTACCGCCCACGGCCTGCCCAAAATCCTGCCTGTTTTGACTTTTCCTTTATATTTTAAAATATGCCTAAAACACAAAAAACACGGGAAAATTACTGTTGGCAGACCTGAAATATTATATATATCATTCCCGAACCCTCTCAGGTCTGCGCTTTATCGTTATCGGCGCTGCCAAGGCTCCCTTTGTATTTTTCGTTTATATAACGAAAATATACCAAATACATTTGAAAATAGCCTGGGCGCAGATCTTAAAATGTATGAAATCCCCAATATAATGCCATCGAGTTTGGTTATTGCATCACTCTTACACCAGTGTATAGGCCCCACCTTATGGTATAGCGTCGATGCGATACAGCGATGTGACCCCATCGCAATTGTTGATCGCTCAATATATATATATATATATATATATATATCACTATATATGTTCTCGGCCGATGTGACCCGTCAATCCGATCATCGACAATCGCTAATCGATGGTGTCATGCGCCCACCTTTAGTCTGTCCCCTTTTCCCGACTGATATGCGATTTTCCACTCAGATCTAGGCCGTTGATTAGCCAGATCTAATGGCGACTGTGCAATGCCCAATTTAAGCCCGCGGTAATGCTTTTTCATGGTTTTAGAGTGTTTTGAGCCTCCTGACAGTGCATTTATTCCCTTCCAAGGGCTTCCCTCTTGTGCCAATTTTGATCATTAGATGATCTTTGAGCCAAAATTGAAATGTCAAGTGCATTAATGGATCCATTCGCATGCTTCTAAGCAAATTTAGAGACTTTTAGGACATATATGGATCCAATTTTGGGCCTTATGTCAACGAAGCTAACATTGGCTCCTTTTGAGGATGAAATCCTCCCTGTGAGGTTTCAAGGACCTCAGATCAATGCCTTTCCTGTAAAAAAAAATAAATCTTCCTTCTAGTGTTCCATTGGGCATGGATTCTATTTTGTAATGAAAATAAAAACTGGAAAAACATATTTACAATGACAATGATTTAAAGCCTTAAATGAAATAAAGTTTCAAGAATCGCTCATTTACTAGGCTACCAAGAGTATCTCCTCCTTCCAAACTGTGTATAATGAATGTATTGTTCTACTGAATTTGAGCGATGATAAAAGGACCTATCCATAAGGAGTCAAACTTGCCATGATTACCTTTCCTTTCCTTAAATGCATCCCATTTAAGCACCCAATCACCAACTTAGAAATTGTCCACCTTTGCCTTCCTATCAAAGGTTTCTTTCATTTTCTTCTGATGAGATTTTGACTTCTCAACCAACTATTCTCTCGTCTGTTGTAGTTCAACTAGGTTATTCATTATTCTTACCATATCATTCTCTTCATCTTTTTCTTCTTGCAAGAACTTAGCCATAGGGAGAATGAGCTGGATGGGGAAACAACATCAGCACCATAAACTAGTTTGAATGGAGAATTCCCTATGGAATTTTTGATGGTAACTCTGTCAGCCCATAATGAAAACTTCAACTTGCAATCCTGGCTCTTTTTGTTGTCCTCTAATAGCTTTTTGATTACCCTTACTAGAATTTTGTTAGATGATTCTATTAGGCCATTGCCTTGAGGATAATATGAGGTAGAATGCACCACTTGAATGCCCATGGGTTCAGTCACATCCATCAATTCTTTTGCCTTGAAAGTTGTTGCATTATCAGTGACTAGTATGGTTGGGCAACCAAATCTAGTGAAAATATGCTCATTCAAGAACTTTATGACAACTTGATGATTGGCATTCTTAGTGGGTATAGCCTCAATCCACTTGGTGAAATAATCAGTGGCTACTAAAATCCATTTGTGTTGGCCACTGGAATGTGGATTGATCTCTCTTATAAAGTCCAAGCCCCAATGTTGCAAAGGACCATTGATATATACTAGCTTCAAGGGCAGAGATTTTAGCTGATGTCTCCCTACAAACCTCTGACACTTGTCACAAGCTTTTACAAAAGAAAACACACCAGATAACAGAGTAGCCCAATAATATCCAACCCTTAAGATTTTGTGAGCTATGGTTTTCCAATAATGATGCCCTCCACAGATGCTAGAATGGAACTGGTGTATGACCACCATATATTGTTCTTTATCTAGACATCTCAAGAGGATTCCTGATGGGTCTTTCCAATAGAGAAGATTTTTATTAATGTAGAATTTGGCTGATCTGAGTTTAATGGCATGAGCTTGACTTGAGCTAAGCCCTGAAAGGACTTCTAGCTTTTGCAAAAAATGAATTATGCTGTGATACCATTCACACGTGGCTAGATTTTCAGCCAAAGACTGATTCTGCTTTTGCTCTTTTGTTGCTCCCTCTGTTTGTTCATCATTAGAATCTAGACCTTTGCAATTTACGTCCAACAAGCTGTAATTGTCTTCAGCCATAAGCTTAGCCAAGCCATAGCCTTTGACAAGCTTAGTGGGCTTCACCTCTATGTCAAATTCTATGAATTTTGCAATCCATTTTGCCCTCTTTCCATCAATATCTGGCTGAGTTAAGATATCTTTTACTAAGGCTGAAGGTACATATGCAACTACTTTGGAATGCAGAATATAAATTCTGAATTCTTTTAAAGATTTAATGATAACATAAGATTGTTTTTCAATGAGGTCATACCTTAGTTAAGCATCCCTTAGAGTTTTGCTGAAAAAGGTCACGGGGTGCTCTATGCCTTCATCATTTTTCTACAACAGAACTGCTGCAAGTGTATCATAAGAGGCAAAAGAGAAGATGCAAAACTCCTTAGTGTAATCTGGGCTGATTAGAGTGAGAGCTTCCATGATAGCTTGCTTGATGGCTTCAAAATAGCTTCTTGAAGCAGCTGTCCATTTTCTTTCTGATCCTTTCTTCAGCATGGAAGTGATGTTCTTAACTAGCTCTAAAAAGTTTGGAATGAACCTCCTTACAAAGTTAATCTTACCCAGGAACGATTGAATGTCCCTTTTCGACCTTGGGATGGAAAACTTCTAAACAACTTGAACCCTTGCTGGATCAATCTTCACGCCTTTAGCAGAAACAATATGTCCCAAAAGTTTGCCTTCTTCTAGAGCAAACTATGACTTCTTCAGGTTCACTAAGATTCCAAACTGTCTGCACTTTAGGAAGACCTTTTGTAAGTGCTATAAATGGTCTCTGTGGCTGCTAGAGAAGATTGTTATGTCATCAAGATAAATAAGGACAAACTTGTCCTTCTCTCACACAAAGGCTATGTCCATGGCCCTCTCAAAAGTAGCCCCAGCATTCATCAGTCTGAAAGGCATCTTGGAGTACATGAAAGTGCCCCAAGGAGTAGTGAAGGTGGTCTTTTCCTGATTTTCAAGATGTACAACTATCTGATTGTAACTTGAAAAATCCGTCTAAGAAGGACATAACTCTGGCCCCTTAAACTCTTTGCAGCAAGTGTTCCATCTTGGACAGGGGATAGTTATCTTTTTTAGAGCACTTGTTTAGATTTATGAAGTCGACACAAAGCCTAATTTCTCCATTTTTCTTTCTTACCACCACAAGGCTAGCTATCCACTTTGAATACCTTAGGGGGACTATGATTTTGGTAGCCAACAACTTCTTGATTTCTTTCTCAATCATAGGCAATAAGAGAGGGCTGATAGGTCTTAATTTTTGCTTAAAAGTGATGGTGTTCCTTTCCAGCAGGATCTTATGCTGAATGATGTCTGCATCATAGGTTTTAATATCATTGTATTCCCAGAAAAAATTTCAGTGAATTGCTTCATGAGGGTGCAATAGTTGGAATTCTAGGTAGAGGGTAAAAGCGTGGACAAATTTATGTTTTTTGGACAAGCTGGGCTACCTATATTGTGTTTATAGATAGTAGACTCATTCTTTGTTTTGGCCACATTATATGCACACCATTATGATCAAAAAGCCTCTCTAGAGGCACCAATCCTTTTGGTATGTGATTACTGGGCAGCTGGATGATGTTTCTTTGGCTGATTTCACTTTTCAGCTTAGACTGGTTGCATTCCTCCATGGTTTCACTTTCCTTATCGATGCACATTTCAGAAAATTCCCCAACAACTTGCAAAAACCTGTTAATTTCCTCATCATCTTATAAAACCCTCCATTATTTGATATTTTTAGGCAAATATAGTCTGTATTTGACCTAAATTTCATATGTCAATTTAGGAGGCAAAGGAGTAATAAACATGCTAGCAGAGACAACAAGGGAGTCGACAATCTGGTTCTTCATTCTTGGAATATAAGAGATACTGAAATTATTGAAAGAGTCCTTGAGCCTACATATCTCATCTTTGTATGCCTTCAGCCTTGTATGCTTAGCTTGGAAAGTTTTATTTACCTATTGAATATTGAGGTCTATGTCCCCAAAGACTTTGAGGCCTTTGATACCCATTTCTTTAGCAGCGCTCAAGCCCAGAATCAACGATTCGTACTCTGCGATGTTGTTTGTGACCTGAAAGGTTAATTTGAAAGAAAAATGAATGTATTCTTGTGTTGGGGACATAAGGACTACACCTGCCCCTGTAGCTTCTTTAGAGTAAGCCCCATCAAAAAACATATCCCAAATCTATGGGCTTTCTTCCTTTGCGATCTGACAAACTAGTTTCTTGAGCTCCATGGAGGCCAATTGAGATTCTTCAATATGAAGAATACAAGCTCCCAAATCAGTGTCGATAGCATATATTGGATGATTGGTGGGATTCTTTTCATCATTGATTACATAAGCCAAATGCACCTCTCTGTATAATCTCTTACTCTCACCTCCGAAAACTGGAACAGTAGCATAAGATAGGTCATTTTGTAATGATCCACCTAGTCTCTTCATCCAACCTCTAGATAGTAACATGCCAAACTTGGGGGGTACATCTGCTACCACAATATCCATCATCATGCTTTTCATGGGCAGCTGAGACAAAGTGATGGCTAGGTCTTTGATTAATCCCAAACATTTCACTTTTCTAGAGGAAAAAGAGAACAAGTCGTGATAAGGCTTGGTAATTTCCAGACCCAGATCATCCATGACAGCCTTGGGAATTAGATTATAGCTGGCTTCAATGTCCAAAAGGTAGTTGTGAAGGATTTTATCATGAATAGTAAGAGAGACATAGAATGATGGGGAGATATCTTCACAATTTTCAATCATTGAGCTAAGAATGACAGTTGGCTTGTCATCTTGTAGATTTACATGGTCCGTGGAGGCTTTGATGGCTTTAGGCTCGAGGGCCTCAAGGATGGATCTTTTGAAGGACTCATTCTTCACTATTTTAATCAGAGGCATAGGTTTTCTTAGCTTCTAGATCTTAGACTGAAAACTGAAAGGAGAAGGAGACTTGTCGAGGCCTCTTACCTCATGAGCTAGAGCTTCGAGGATGATGGGATCAACTGTTGGTTGCTTTTGCTTATTTGCTTGCTATACTATAGGGACATAAGCTCTTTGAATAGGAGTTTCCTTGGTATTTGACCTCAAGTTATATCTTTTCTGATCTATAGTTTGTAGAATATCTTTATTATCCCATTCTTGGCTGATCTTATCATTTCATAATGACTTTTCATAGGCATCTGAGGTCAAAAAGGAAGCATTGCCTTTGTCTTCCAGGCATTGGATTTCATCCTCTTCTTTAGATTACTCTTCTTCCATGACTACATTCTGGAAAGGAGCCCTCACTCTTTGGTCTTCATTATCATCTTTTTTTCTTTGCAAAATCTGCAGCTGCTCATTAGTTATCCTATATGGATTTGGATTTGGATTTCTAGAAGCAAAGGTATTAGGGGCTCATCCTTTCCCAAAGTGCTACTCAACTTTTAGTTTGGAGATTTCAGAGGCTAATGACTATATCATCTTAGTCATTTTATTGATCTTGGGATCTGAGGATGATGAAGACTCACCCCTCTGTCTTCTCCTATTAGTATTACCTTTGAGCTCTTCTATAGCCATGATGTTTGATTCTACTTCCAAGGTTGCATCCTGCATATCAACCAAAGTAGCACATCGCCTCTCCCTCAATAGTAGGCAGAAGTCAGAATCAAAAGCACTAGCATAGGTGAGTCTAGTAGAGGTAGTGGTGGGTTTTACTTCAGCTGGTGTCTTCTTGTACATTTGGTTAAACATATTATTAAAATCAGACAACAACTCACCATTTTCCCTCTTTAAGTTGCCAAACTCGGTGTGGTAGTAGAGAAGATCCTTCTTATTTCCCCTATGCTTTAGGAATGCATCATCTAAAGCCTCAATATCTTCTATAGATCTTGGGGTTAGTTCTCTGAACCATTTTCTAGCCTCTCCATCTAGGCTTTGGACAAAGACTCTCATCCAGACGTCATCTTAAGTAATGTCCAGGTTATCAACATAGTTATAGAATGACTCAATATGCTCTTCAGTAGTAACACCTTTAGTCCCAGTGAACTTAGGCATATACTTCTGATATTCTCCAGTAGGCATGGAATTCAAAGGAGTGGGTAGTACAAGAGGCCCATACTTAGCAGCTATGATTTTGTCCATTTTGGTAGGTGCTTGTGGACCTGCCATAGCTATGGTGGCTATATGGGTACTGGAAGTCTGAATAACAGAGGACTGAGGAGTGATTGATAGGACTAAAGGAGTATGATGGATAGGAGGTGAGGTTTTTTTTAGGCTTACAACAAAAGGAGAACCTAAAGAATAAGGAGCTTTATGAATCTCTAAGATATTTTCTTCGCTGCTAGTATTAGAAGCTTTACTATCAACATGTATTTGTTCTATTATAGGGTTTTCTTGAAGAGATATAGAAGATTGTTTAGGTTTACCTGAATCTAATGCTCCTTTCTGTAATGCCTTTCTTTCTTTGATGATTTTTTCAGGGTCAGGTACTGGATCAACTTGTGACTTTTGCGGATTTCTCCGAGTATGCCTCACAAACTGAGCCAGAACTATGAAGTGGAGTCGACAAAAAGGTTCGTCCTCCAGTAGAGTCGCAAGATAGATGATTACAACCAGAAAAAGTGTCCAGACTTTGTTTATCATCAAAGCTGGATTCTGTGTCGTCCCCCAGGGAAGTTGAGCTTCAATTTCCTCTCCCCAGCAATGGCACCAATTATGTTAGTGCTCCAGGAAACTCTCCTAGGTTGCAGCTTGGACATGCCTGGTAACATATAATCTTCAATATTGTTCTCAAAACTATTGGAATGGATGATGGTTTAGGTCAAGTTAGATGACCATTTCAGCTCTATTCCCACTCAAGGAATGCATGAGCACCCTCAACATCACAAGGCTTTAAACCACTATTGCTCAATAGTTTATATATTTAATGGATAGATAGAGAATACTAATTGTATCAGAAGATTGCATATATAAACATAAATGAATGACTAGCTACAGGCAACAAAAGAGAATACTGACTGTACTAGCAGATGCATATATGACCACATATGAATGGTTATCTACAAGCAACAAAGAAGCTTGAAATTCCAAGTTATTAAAGCAGAGATAAGATGACAATTATTTGGCCCTAGACACAAGGAAACATGAACAAAACTGTTCAAGTGCAAGCATAGAACAACAAAGAGAATGGATGTTGAACATATAATGGTAAAAGAAGCTTATATTTCTAGAATGAAGATAAGAAACTTGAAGGAATAGAGGAGGAATAATCTCCAGAAGTTGAACCCTTCTTACATATTTTTTTTTAGCTATTTATAGCTTGTTTACAATGCTCTTGAGCTCTAAGAGGCTCAAAGTTTTAGTCTGCTTGATATGCATTGTTAACTGATCCAATGCCCTCTAGGAAAGCGTGGGATCAAAGTTTTTTTGGCTTCTGACAACAGAGTAACTAGTTTCAGATATTTTGGTAGCTTGTCGCACTGTCTGGGAGTTCTCCTGAGCCAGAGATGCTCCATGATGTTTGTTTGATGAGCTGCGATGTCTTCTCCATGACCCTTTCTATTTGATTTGGCTGTGTTGCGCTGTCTATTATACCTGATCGATTTTGTTTAGGGCTAGATGCGCGTGCTCCATGACTGTTTTCTATTTAGGGCAAGCCATGCTACGATGGAAAGGCTATCGGGCCTTTATTTTCTCTTTGGATATTTAGAATGACTGTTTTCTGCTAAACATGGAAAAACACAGCAATCTTGTGAAAATCCCACCCATCTCTATCCCTTTCGTACCTAAAAATTATTAGATATGGCTAATTTTCCTCTCGGGTCTGCCATTGTAGTGATAGCACATCTCCACCATTGATCTAGGAGTCATAAATCCGATGACGGTGATCCATTTCGAGTGCCTCTTTTATACTAGAGTTAACCACCTGATGAGGGTGGTTTTCTCTTTCCTTGTCTTGGACATGTGGCAGCAGTTGTATGGCATCGGGTGGAGCTCAACCTAAACCACTTACCGCCCACGGCCCGCCTGAAATCCTGCCTATTTTGACTTTTCCTTTGTATTTTGAAATATGCCTAAAACATTAAAAACACAGGAAAATCATTGTTGGCGGACCTCAAATATTATATATATCATTCTTGAACCCTCTCGATTCCAAGCTTTATCACTATCGGCGCTGCCAAGGCTCCCTTTGTATTTTTGTTTATATAACGAAAACATACCAAATACATATGAAAATGGCCTGGGCACAGATCTCAAAATGTATGAAATCCCCACTATAATGCTGTCGGGTTCAGTTATCACATCGCACTTACACGGGTGCATAGGCCCTGCCTTATGGTATAGTGCCAATGTGATACAACGATGTGACCCCATCGCAATCGTTGATCGCTCAATGCAAGGCCCTTGTATATATATATATATAAATATATATTATATATATATATATATATATATATATTATAATATATTATTATATATATATATATATATATATATATATATATATAATATATATAAATATCACCGCATATGTTCTCCGCCGATGCGACCTGCCTATCCGATCATCGGCGATCATTGATCGGCAGTGTCATGTGCCCACCTTTAGTTTGTCCCCTCTACCCCGTTGATATGCGATTTTCCACTTAGATCTGGAACGTTGATTAGCCAGATCTACTAGCGGCTGTGCAATTGCTAGTTTAAGCCTGCCGTAATGCTTCTTCATGGTTTTATAGTGTTTTGATCCTCTCGATAGTGCATTTCTGCCCTTCCAAGGGATTTCCTCCTTTATCAATTTTGATCATTAGATGATCTTTGAGCCAAAATTGAAAATGTCAAGTGCATTAATGGATCCATTGGCAAACTTTTAAGCAAATTTGGAGACTTTAGGACATATATGGATCCAATTTTGCGCCTAATGTCAGTGAAGTTAACAATCACCACCAAGCCAGACACAAAATTGGTGTATGAGATCCCCTTGTTTGTAGGATAAGGGACCCACCTTCGCAATTTGAATCCTAAGTCTACAAAAGAATACATACTCTACCCTCTCTAATGAAGATATTAGAGATGAGTTTTTCCTTTGTAATTTTCTATTTTCAAGATCATTAAACAACCAATACCACTAAGTATAATAATCATAATGACATAAAATATAATATAATATTTGAGAGCCAACCATATTCTTAATTCTCTTCAGGACCCCATGTGCTCAAAATTCTCTTCTCTTGCTTTTATATTAGATTTTCAAGGGCAAAGATGGGTTGCAATGATTTTCACAATTTTTGTATGGTTAGTTAGTCATGAGTCAACACCTCACTCTAGTTCTTGATAACAAATTCTCTATGCATATGTAGAAATAGCGAAATGATGACTTTAACTTGTGTGTTGATGGGTAATCAAATTATTTTCCATTAATGAAATGGTCAACATACATATACCAAGGTCAACTTATGTAGACCAATCACGGGGCTATGGAGTTTCGGCCCATAAAAATTCTTGGCCAACAGGTCAACTCACAATCCTTTTCAAAAACTCACTTGTATATCAATTGATGCATTTTATTAACATCTAACAACAAGTTATTAATATAAACCACTTGGATCCATTTTAACTCTAATCTATTGAGAGTTGAGAGAGATCAAATATCTTTTCACACTAAAATAGGTTTGCATCTCAATAGATCTGATTTCTCTTGGGGTTGGGTAGATCAAGAATTAAGATGGATCAAGACTGGTTTAATATTATTTTTTTATTCTAATTTAAATTTTTATTTTTTTTTATCCAATTAAACATGGAAATCGCAATATATCTACCATAATGGGTTAGAGAGTACCTCACGACACAAACATCTCTACTATGCTGCACTAGAAAATACCCTTCTTGATGTCATACCGTTCATATATAATATTATATATATATAATATATATATTATATATATATATATATATATATATATAATATATTGTAATCTTGGTAGGACTACATCTTCATCATGTCCAACTTCTCACCCCGATCGAGGGGGAATAACATAGGATTTGAACCCAAGACTTCCGATTCAGTGAGACTTCATTTCCACGACCATTTGCCAATTGACCTACCCGAAGTAGACAAGTTAAATTAAGTTTTA
This sequence comes from Pinus taeda, assembly GCA_000404065.3. NCBI lineage: Eukaryota > Viridiplantae > Streptophyta > Pinopsida > Pinales > Pinaceae > Pinus > Pinus taeda. The sequence continues at coordinate 15,789 of APFE031734701.1, read as the reverse complement.
AATAATAAGAAATTTAAATGAAATATTTTTTAGAATTTTAAATAAAAATATAGAATTTAAATTAAATATATTTTTAAATAAATTTGCATCCGTCTTTTTTTTCCGAGGAAAAAATTTTCTAAACAAAATTAAAATCAGTACATGTCCATGATCATCTTCATATAAATGTATACAGTTTGAGTGGGTCTAATGGTTAAGAGTATTTTTTTCCTTTTAAAATTTTTCCAAGGGGAAAAAATGATCTTCATATAAATTGGATAAATTGGTCCAGTATATAAGGATAGCCATTTATGCCAAGACTAATAATCATCTATTTGCTTAAACAACACTACAACAAAATAGACAATTTGCGCCAGATTTAGCACCATATTTTAGTGCATTCTTTTCTCAATTGGGATGATTTGCGTGGCACTAAATCTCGCTCTATTGTACAATTTTTAAAACATCATTTTTTAAAACAAATTTTGCATCTTTTTTTACGCCAAATTTTGCATCATTTTTTGCATCATATTTTGCATCAAGATTTGCATTTGGTTTTACAACAGGTTTTGCTTCTAGTTTTGTGTCACAATTTGCATCGAGTTTTACACCAGCTTGGCATCTTATTTAGTGTATTTTTTTACATCCAGTTTGTGTTAAGTTTTACATCTAGCCTTATGGCATTTTTTGCTTCTAATTTTGTACTTATTTTTACATCTATTTTTGCGCCAGTTTTCTGCCTTTTTTACACCATTTTTTCCATCCAATTTTTCACCATATGTTGAATATGATTTAATGCCAAATTTTTCATCTGTTTTTGCTCCATTTTTTGCATCCACTTTTTCATTTTATTTGTCTCCTTTTTATGCATCCTATTTTGCACCATATTTTGAATCTAATTTTGCATCATTTGTTGCATCCAATTTAGCATCATTTTTAACACCATTTCTTGCATCCAATTTTGCATCCTTTTGAGCATCTAAATTTGCATCCTATGTTGAACCATGTGTTGCGTCCACCTTTGCATCCCATTTTGTGTCTAATGTTACGTTCAATTTTGAGTCATTTTTTTCATCTAATTTTGCATTTGTTTTTGCACCAAGTTTTGAATCATTTGTTGCACCTCATTTTGCATCTAATGTTGCATCCAAATTTCAGCCATTTTTATTTCCATTTATGCACCATTTTTCCTACTTTTATGTCCAATTTTGCACCATTTTTTATGTCCAAATTTGCATCATTTTTGCATCCTTTTTGGCATCGAAATTTGCATCCTTTTTTGTGCCGCATTTTATGTCCACATTTTCATCTCATTTTTCACCTGTATTTTAGTTTGAATTTTCATCTAGTTATGCATCCTTGGTTTCATCACTTTTTAGTCCCATTTTGCATCTTATTTTGTGCCTTTTCTTACATCATTTTTTCACCCAATTTTGCATCCTGATTTTACACTGTTCTTTGCATCCTCATTTTGGTGTCCATTTTTGTGTCCTTGTTTGTGCCCAATTTGGTATCCTTTTGTATGTCCTAGTTTGATCCCTCCTTTGTGTCTAGTGTTGCATCATTTTTTAATTTTACTTTAAAACCCTTTTTGTGCCATTGTTTTCATCTTGTTGTGATGGCTAGTTTAACATCCAATTCTACTATCAATTTTGCATCCATGGTTACATCCACTTTTGGCTTCTTGTTTAGAGTTTTACTTTTATTTCCATTTATGACCCCATCTATGAGTTCATTTTACTAATTTCATTTACATAGTGAAATATATTACAATTTTTAAATATCATTTTGTTGTAGGATTTAATACATTGTTAGATGAACATAAAACCCTCTGAGTTTATCCCGGAAACCTAGGATAGACCAATTAAGAGAAAGGTTTTTCTAAGTCTCAAGATTCTTAGTAGATCAAGATGTAGAGTATAAATTACGAAAAAGAGAAGGAATTATTGTGAGACCTCACATGTAGGTCTCATTGAAGTTTTTAGTGTAGCTAGAAAGTGCTCCTACCTAGCTCCAAAGCTTGGTCCTACACATAAGAGAGAGAATAAAGCAACCTTCACAGCATAATATCTTGATAATCAAAACTATCAAAAACATATAAATATTATTGAATAAATAAATATAAACCAAAATCCCATCATTCATTAGTTAAATAGAATAAGTAAAGAATGAATAGAAACATATGGAAGGAAGAACAACCAATTTATATTAATAAATGAGTTGGAATAAAGTTACAACCATCAGTTGTAGTTGTAACAACACCTCCACCAACTCCTAGCTCCAAAACTTTCCCTCTCAAGATAGATCTCAACAGCGTGCCAATAAAATAATTTCCATCATATTCTCAATGACCAAGCCTCCAATATATAGGAAAGTGAAGGCCATGAATATTTCCCAAATTCCTCATTAGTTCAAATTGGGCAAAATTTTTTGGGTGAATAATATTTCATCATATAAAAATGGCCTTTTCCATTTTTTAGATGATTTTGTGCTTAGGAAAAAGCTTCCCCGTGCTTTATGGCTCTATCCCACTTTTATATGATTTTATTTTTTAGGAAAAAGTTAAAGATGAGGATAAAGAGATCACATTCCACCATATGAGTTTCTAAAAGTGAACAAGAGTGTCAAATTCAAATTCTAGTTTTCTCAAGTTTTAGTTTTTTTTAAATACATATTTAATTTTAGTATTTTTTTTATTTTCTAAAAAAAATATATTTATTTATTGATATTTTTTTCTATAAGAAAAATTTTGTTTTGTTTCTATAAAAAATGCTTTTGAACATTCCATTCATGCTAAATTTGTGATTTTATTATCGGAGATTAAATTATATATACAAAAGTAACTTAATGCCATGTGTTGTGTCGCTCAGATGGGTATTATACATCTCTTCCTTGCTAAGTTATAGAATGTGTTTGGATTTTCTTAATGCAATAAAACTAATTATGCTCTCCAGTATATCTTGAGATGTTCAACTTGCACCTAATAAAACAATAATGTTAAAATAGGTTTTCCTTTGTCCTTTGTAGATCTTTGTCCCCATTAATCTTGGTCTTAATAGATCAATTGCCTTATCGTGGCCTTGAGTGGTCACTTCCATTAGTTGCATGATTTTTAGTTTTATGTTAGTCACATTTCTTAGGCTTGACAAGATGTTATTTAATTTATCAAAATGTGTTATTTTCCTTATTATTGTTAAATATTAATATTAAATATGTTGGTTTTGAGCATGGTTTAGCAAAAAGTTCCCAAAAGGTTTATAGATTGTATTTTATAATGTAATGATGTATTGCTTGATGAAATTATTCTGGATATTTTTTTTAATGATCCATTGATTGATGAAATTGCTATGGATATTTTTTTAGTATATTAACTTGTATGTGATAAATTCAAAAGTCACCTCTTTTTTAGATTTTCATTAGTCAATTTCCCTTATGGCCATCAAGTTCAACATTCAGTCCCAGGTTAAGGAAATATAGGAGTCATGAAGTGGAAGTGTCCAAGCACTTAAATCTTGAAACATGTTTTTTTAGTCGCATTATACTTCCTTTCTGTGTAAATTCTCGTTGAAAATAGCCTCATGGAACATGAGCGGCCTCAATAGTAAAGTAAAATAAAGACTCCTAAAAGAAAAATGGTACGCAAAGCACCCATCAATAATGTTGATATAAGAAACAAAAATATTAAGTGAGGTTCTACCTCACATAATTAGCAAATGGGGGAGGAATTTCTAAGTAGTAGTGATTGATGCTTAGAGATACTTGGGTGGAATGGTTATTTTTTGGAATGATCAGGACATCAAGGTTATCAATATGTTTACCTCTTTTCTCATTATGACAATCAATTTTAGTTAATTAACATCGAGGACTACTACCATGTATCCAATGTTTATGAATCCAATATCACAAATGGAAAACCTCTATTTCTCAATTCTATTTCCAACACAAGTAATTTATACTCCCCATCTCCATGGATTATTAGGAGTGACTTCAATATTATCAAGTGTCTCAAGGAAAAGAAAGGATGAATCACAATGTTTAACAAGATATTTTGTAAGCTATACCATTAAATCCATAAAGTAGTCTCCATTAAAGTTGTTAAGCAATGAGTCTCCAACCCACACATGTGGATCAATGCAATGTAATAGATGTGTGTGTGGTGACTAACTTAATACATTGTTATAATAACTCCACAAACTTAATTATTTCACTTCGTCACATAAATTAACAGTAGTGTGACATAAGTAAACCAAGAGTATACATGAAACCCTTAGGAAAAAAAAATTCCCTAGATCCTTAATTAGGTGCTTAAATGATGAAGTGAAAATGCAAGGGGAAAAGAGGACTTCATGATTTAACCATCACAAACATGTGATCAAGTGTGACTAGGAGTGTATATATTCATATGTTTTCTAAAGTGGAAGTGAATACATGAGTTACCATTCATTGGGCCTTATTTTTATTTATTTTTCTTTTTCTTATATATAGGACATAGGGAATAAGGTTTTCATAAGTTTGGAACAACTCATAGATATAAAATTTACATGAATTTTCACTTCAAACTTAGCGTTTAGACTTAGATAAATCATTATAGTGGCGATGGGATCTCCTCTTTCACCCATTATTGCTAATTTATTCATGGAGTATTTTGAAACCAATGCCCTAAAATCTCCCCCTTAAAACCTAAATTATGGAAAAGGTTTGTAGACGACGCCTTCATCATATGGCCTCATGGGCGCGACACATTAGAAAATTTTAAACAACACTTCAATAGATTTTCTTCATCCCTAAAATTCACCGTGGAAGTTCAAGTTAATGATAACCTTCCTTTTTTGGACATACTCATTACTAGAAACCCTGATGGCTCCATATCCCACCAAATATACCAAAAAAGACCCATACTGAGCAACATCTTCATGCCACCTCTCACCACCACCCCACCCAAAAATTTGGAGTTCTAAACACTCTAGCAATAAGAGCCATTAAAATCTCTGATAAAGAACACTTGGAAAAAGAAAAACCACACCTCATAAATGTATTCCTAAAAAAAAGATACAAAAGACATCAAATTATCAAGGCTATTAGAAATGCCAACAAAGAAAGTTATAAAAATAAGAACATGGATAACTTTGTTGGTAAAGTGAACCTTCCACAAATCCTTGGGACCATTTATAAGATTTCCCACACCGTGAAAAGAAATAATATTTTAACCACCTTCAAACCTTTAAATACCATCTGTAGTTATCTCAAGTCAATCAAAGATCCCATTGACCCTAAATGCCATAAAGGTGTTTATTTAATTCCATGCACATGAATCACAATGGTTGGTTGAAGTGTTGTTTAAAATTTTCTAATGTGTCGCGCCCATGAGGCCATATGATGAAGGTGTCGTCTACAAACATTTTCCATAATTTAGGTTTTAAGGTGGAGATTTTAGGGCATTGGTTTCAAAATCCTCCATGAATAAATTAGCAATAATGGGTGAAAGAGGAGATCCCATCGCCACCTCTGATACCTCCTTTGGGGTTCCATATGTTGGAGAGAATGGTCAATCTATCAAAACTAGAATCCAAGAACATTCTGCTGACATTAAAATAATCGCTCAAAAAACTATGTTCTTGCAAAACATTCCAACAAAACCAAACATCAAATTTGCATCGAAAACACTAGCATCCTTGCTAAATTTGACCACTACTTCCACATAAAATTTAGAGAGGCCATAGAAATTAACAAACACCCTAAAAACCGAAATAGAGATGAAAGTTATATTATAAATAAAATTTGGATTCTGACCTTAACCTCTAAAACTTTATCTTCCCAAAACTCCTCCCTTTAATTATACCCTTCATCAATGAGCTACCCCTAAAATTTATATTTAATATTTCTTTATCATAACATAATACATTTTTCATAATAAAATTACATCAATACTAACATCTTATTAACGTTAGAAAATTATTCATTCCAATCCCTATGACATTATATTTAATTATCATTAGATTATGAATAAAAAAAACCTAACCTTTCATATAATCCTTTAAAATTTTATACACGTCCTAACATATAAACATTTCACAATTATCTAATCTTCAATATATTCAATAAATTCATCAATACTTTTCTGCCAAATTATACCAATGTGATTTTTTCCGAAAATATTTTCAAATAATTTTCTAAATGTTATTCATTCCACTCCATATGACATTATATTTAATTATCATTAATTTATAAATAAAAAACATAACCTTTCCTTTACTACTTTATACACATCTTAACATATTAATAACACTTTATAATCATTTAATCTTCAATAAATTCAATAAATTCATCAATAAAACATTAAATCACACACTTTACAATTTTATTTATAGAATCCTTTTTCTCTTAGGGTTGTCATTGTCGACCACTTTCAACCCTATATTCCTATTTATTATTAACCCTTGTACGATGATTTTTCCACATTCTCTCTACATCCTGAAGATGAGTCACAGTTGGGGGTTCGAAATTTCGATTATTTAATACAAAAAATGTGATGGATCCGAAAAGATATTTGCAACAAGGTAAAAATCACATAAACATGAAATCTAAAATGTGAGTGATAGATTTCAACATTACCCTGCAGAATATATAGTGACCTGGACCTGAGTGGCCTCTTTTCATCAGATTATCCCATGTTAGTATCTTGTTCCTCCACGCCAACCATGTGAATATAATGATTTTGATGGGAACTTGCCATTTCCAAAGTTTGGCGAACCATGACATTTCCTGTGGGGTGTGAAGCTGTGCCGACAATTTTTTGTATGTTTCTGCCATGATGGGCACATTTTTAACTACTTTTTTAGCCCAAATTATGCAATATCAACTTTTGCCAGAACACAAACCTGCCAAGGTCAAGTTCATTACATATGTTTTCCATTCCTTAGCCCTTGAGCCCCCAAATTCAATTCCGTCGCATCTTTCCAAATCGGGTAGCCTGCCTTCCTTCTTTGATCATATGGTTCAAATAGAATTACCCTCTGCGATGTAGAAGTGTTAATGTGTGTCCACTCATATGTGAATCAACATTTACACCCTTTATTATATCATAGCCAATAAGAATTTTTTTTCCATTTCCAAATTCCCATGCCATGCCCATGCACCACCAGTTCATGATTTTAACAAAAGATCTCCAGATCATCGATCCTCTAGCTCTATGCAATTCTGTGTTTCTATATAAGTATTCAATGTCATATTCCTTCACATACTTATCCAAAAATATATCCTTCCAAATCCCACTCCCATGCAACGCCCTCCAAAAACATTTAATTAACAATGAATATCCAAAAATTATTTGATCTAGCAGGCCCCATCCCCCACATTCCTTGGGGATGGTTAGTGCGCTCCATTTACATAGATGGTATTTTTGAGCAGTCCCATCCCCAAACTAGACGAAGCATGATGTGATTTCCATAACCATGTTTTCAATGGTGGATGAGATGATATAGAGATGTGTCCAATACATAGTCATTTGTTGTAGGACAACTTGCACAAGAATGTATCTGCCCCCTAAGGAGAGGAAACATTGGTCCAAGTACTCAGTTTCCTTTTATATTTTTCAACTAGACACATCCTTTCTCTTACTCCATAGCAATTGGGCCTAAGACTGAAGCCCAAATAGGAAAATATAGCTTGTATAGGTGCTTTCTGAACTCCGAAAACGTTAGCTATATAATAATATCCATCTCATTCCCAGCTGAGTAGTATAGAAACAATTTGCTACTATTTTTTATGAAACCTGATGTTGCACCATATCTGTTAAATATCTGATGGAGAACGAACTTCTGGGTTCTAGAGATAATACCAAAAGTTACAATGTCATCAACAGAAAACAAATGTGTTATATTTACCTGTCTGGAGATGTTAAGAACCTGAAAATTTCCATGAGATTGTGCCTCCTTGATTCTTAGGTTGAGACCATCTATTACTAGAATAAAGATTAAAGGTGATAACAAGAAGCCTTATCTGATACCTCTTCCAATCTGAAAGAAAAAAGTGGGATGATATTAATCAGAACAACATAACAAACTGCAATGATGCAAGCCTTGATCCATTCCACATTTTGTGTGTGTAGGCCGTTCTTATGAAGTATAAGGTAGGTATATGACCAATCCACACAATCATATGTCTTAAGTAGATCTATTTTCATCACCTATGCCTCTTTTTCCTTTGAGTGAATGGTGTGGATGGTCTCCTCTGTTGAAGAAATTGCATCATGTATCTAGTGGTCACTTAGAAAACCAAATTTCTCTCTTGAAATGTGCAGGGAAATAATCCTTTTTATATGCCCAACAATCAATTTGGAAATTGTCTTGTAAATAATGTTACATAGAGAGACTAGCCGAAAGTCCATGAAATTTGTTGGAGAAGAAGACTTGGGTATGAGTGCCAAAAAGGTGCAATTGGTAGCTCCATTAATTCTTCCTTGTGTCCTGGATTCTTCCACAATGTCTAATATGCTCTATCTCGAAACATCAAAAGAATGAAGAAAAAATTCCATGGTCCAATCGTCTAGTCTCGGACATTTGTCTTTGGTAAATGATTTTAAAGCCAGTGATATTTCCTCCAGATTAGCAGGTTTGTACAATTCCTTATGTGTGCAGTCCATGAACATGTGAGGGTATAGCTCCAAAGCCCATAACTAGTCCTTGAAGTTCACTTCCTCCGTGTCTTTATATAAATTTTCAAAGAAAATTACTGCCTCGACTTGTATTTTAAAAGTCTTGTGCTTGACCTCCACATTAGCATCTTCAATTTGCCAGATTGTGTTAATATGTTTCTTGTGGTTTGCATATTTGTGAAAGTATTTGGTGTTGTGGTCCCCATCTCGTAGCTAGGTTTCCCTAATTTTAAGTTTCCGTGTGACCTCCTGTATATAAAGAATCCCATTTTTCCTGTCATTCAATAACCTGAGTTGTTCCCAATCAACCCGTGTTGGGGTCTTCTATTCCATGGATCTGCCATATGCGGAAATGTCATAAGATATCTTTGGCAATACCCATAACAATTCTTTCTTCTTTTGTCTCTCCCATGATTTGGTTCTGTTTTTTATGATATTGAGTTTCTCAACTAGGGATCGCATCACTGAGTCCATCTGCGGGCCTTTTAACTCTTCCCATGTTGTTTTCACAAAATCATTATAATCCTTGTGTTGACCTAGGTTGTCATTGATGTCAATATGGCAATATTCTAGATACTAGATGATGATATGAAGCCAAGGGGAAGCAGAGCAAATCCATGAAGAGACAGGAGCAAGGCCATCAGGATAGCTAAGCCATAAGTAAGAGGAGTTACCAAAGGAGGTAGATCAAAGCATATCACAGGATATTAGAACAAGAGAGGCATTCATATATGCAAGGAGGTCTTTGAAAGACACTGCCAAGCCAGAGGAGCCACATTGGAGCAAGAGGAGCAACAAGAGGAGTCATATATATATATATATATATATATATATATAGATTATATATATATATATATAATATATAATATATATATATATATATATAATTAATATATATATATTATATATATGCATGCCATATATATGCCAAAACAAAGCCATCAGAGGAAGCAGATTACACAATTGGGAGCTATTGAACGCCAAAACCCATCTATATATGCATTAAAAATCTATTGGCACTGCAGGAGAAGTAATATATGCCAAAGGTTCAGACTCCAAAGGAAGACCGATTAGAGGAGCATAGAGGAAGAGCAGAGGACACAGTGAAACAGTGTTAATGGAGGAGTTAACATATCGTAAGCCATAGGAGCGAGAAGCAAAGAGTGGAGAGTCATGACTCTGTGTATCCGCGTTCAATGTTAACTGGGTTAAGTCGGGACCGTTAGATCTAAAGAGATCAACAATGGAGGATTGTTACGGAATACCGCATCACAAGTTATGAAGGGTTGTCATCCCTGAAACCTTCGATTGCGATATACAATTGCGGACCTGATGATCCTATTATATCACACCTATTGTAATATCACATATGTCGCTATATCGCAAGCCGTAAAGCCTTGCCACATGAAAGCACCGATTGCGATAAGGCTGCAGACCCGACGGGTATATTAACTACAATTTAATATCATGTCGCATCCATCGCATCAGCCAAAGGGGAATTGGCCATGTTATGTGTTAACCCACTGATTTTGATAGAACTGTGGACCCGACGGACCTATTATAAATAGTTTAATATAATATTGCATCCGGTATCGACCATCGACCATTGGCAATGCTTTAGGCTCGACTTGTAGAAGAACCTCCGAAAGTGGCGATTGCGATGAAAGGATGATGTGGCATATGGGACCACCATATGGGTATACCATGTTTATATGGGTTCTATGAGCAATAAGTCTATAATGGAAGACTCTCTAAGTTATATATTTTAAATGTGAAAAACTTATAAGTCAACCCCTCCTCCCAAGGAACATGTCCTTTTGTGATTTTCAAAAGTCACATATATATATATATATATATATATATATATAATATATATATATACATATATATTACACACCACAACACACACACACATATATTATATATCTTTTGTGATTTCAAAGTCATATATATATATATATATATATTAATATATATATATATAGAGATATATATAATATATATAATATACACATATATATACAAAATATATATACACACATACACACACACACACACACACACACACACAGATATATATATATATATAATATATATATATATATATAAATATTATAATATATAAATATATTAAATATATATGAGTTGAGACACTTCATTTAGTGGATTAATCTTGGGCATCTATATTACGAAGAAATAACAGTTCACGACTTGTGAACTTGAAAAGAAAAAATATTTGTCGTGCATGGGCCTTTGAGGCAGAAATGCAATACAATAAAACTCCTGATAGTTCAGGAGGTTTTAATTATATTTCAGGAGGCTGAATCAAGTCGATTGCAATTGTGATTGGGACGTCGTTGTCCGTTAAACAATGTCGTCTCTGTATACGCCTGTAATTATTGTAAAAAGGAGCATTGTTACAGTTTAACGTAAGACATGATTTCTCTGTGCATTTGTGAACCTCCCTTAAGAAATAATGTGTCTCAGGAGTGCTGGCGAGCATGAAGAGACAGAGGCATGAGGAATGAAATAAAAGACAGGAAAAGAAGAGAATGTTGTTTTTTATGCTATTGAAGGTTGTTGAACATTTTGTGGAAATAAGCTGGAGGAGACAGAGGCAGCGAGAAGGTCCAGCAGAACAGAAAGAGGGTTGAAGGACCAATAGGACAGTAGACAGTTGAAGGTGAGAAGTAGCCAACAAAGAAACACAAAAAGTTGTTCTTTATGCAGAGCTTAGTGCAGCTAATAGTAGACTGACTAAAGCTATGTGAAGACATTATCAGAGAGCATGAAGGGTATTGGACACTCTGTGTGGGCAGTATGAAGAGTTGTAAACACTCCTTCATAAGAAGACTAGTTGTCATTAATACTATAGCTTGGAGACTATAGTGAAGCTATAAACAGATAGAATTGAGCAGAGAAGAGTTTTGAGAGCAGAAGATTACTATCGAACATGCCTATAAGATTGGGTTGGAACCCTTGGGGTTGGTGCCTCAGAAGTGAGAAGGATTGGAGTCCTTGGGGCTAATGCCTCAGAAGTAAGAAGGATAGGAGTCCTTTGGGATTGGTGCTAGTGAAGTAGGAAGGATAGGTTTCCTTGGGACTGGTGTCTCAGGAAATGGAAGGATTGAAGTCCTTGGGACTTGGTGTTCCTATGTCCAAGATTGGTGTCTTAGCGAAATAGAGTTGGTGCTCTGGAGGTTGAAGCCTCACAAAAGTTCAAGTTGGAGCTTGGAAAATGATTGCAACCACTTATATATTGTATCTATTTTACTGCAAAGATTATATTAATGAAAACACTTATTATTGTTGTTCATCTTGTGTTCTGAATATAAATTGTTTAACTGGTAAAACAATAGTCGAAAAAAGAGATATTGATTCACCCCCCTCTCAGTATTTCCAACAATTGGTATCAGAGCCAGTACCTTCATTCAAAGCCTAACAGGTTGAAGGTTGATCTTTAGAACACAAATGGTGAAGTCAAGGAAGAATGTCTCCAATCCTCCTAAGGATATGTTTCCCTCTACTACTAAAATAGAAGATAATCAATTTGAGGAGGCTCCAAGGCTCAATGGGAACTTTAATATATGGGAAGCAAGAATGAGGAATTTCCTACTAACTCAAGTCATTGAAATCTAGAAATCAGTGATTGCTAATAGTAGGATGGATGAGGAATCCAAGGAGTACAATGCAAAAGCAATGAAGGCAATCTTGAATGGGCTACTTGATTATGTAAAGAACAATCTAGGAAAATGTTCATCAGCAAATGGTATGTGGGACAAACTTCATGACCTTCACTCAAAATGGGCATTGACCGTGACCATCAGTCATGAAGATGATGGAAATCAAGAAGGAAATCCAGAACCCATCATATAAGATTAAGAGAATGAAAAAGATTTTTTAGAAGAACTCCTTGCTCAACTTATGATTGCCATGGAAGAGATTAAAAATTTGAAAAAGCAGAATGAGGAACTTAGGAAGATAGCGCTAGTTGGTGACCAAGATCAAACAAGGAAGAAAGTTGACCTCATCAAGCTTCAGGTACAAGAAAGGGATGAAGAGTTTGCCAATCTTAAGAAGGAATTTCATCAAAGCAAAAGAAAGCATCATGATGAAGTCATATCCATGACAAATCAATTGAATAAAGAAACGAAACAGGAAGATACCTTGTCAAGTCAACTTGAACAAAGGCACAAGAGCTTGAACAAACTTGAAGAAGAGATTGGTCAGTACAAGGTAGAGGTCTCCTCTCTCAAGTCTCAACTATAAGAAGCAAGGAAACAAGCACAAGGAGCTGAAAAGACCATGGAAGCATTGGAAATCATAGAAGGAAGGGTTGATGAGGTAGGAAAGGAAAGAAACACCATGATTTGTAAGCTGAAAGGAAAGAATGAAGAAATCTTCAAAATAAAATCTAACATCAAGCTTCTCAAAGCTGAAACATGTAAAGCTACAAGGATTAAGGAAGAAATGGAGAGAAGTCAAGCAAAGAATGAATAAATATTCAAAATGAAGTCAGATATCATCTCCCTTAAAATAGAAGCAGATGAAGCTACTAGTATCAAGGAAGAAACTGAGGAACAACTTGCTAAGAAGAATAATGAATGTGAAAGATTGGAAGAAGAGATTGTCTTCCTCAGAACAAAGGTTGAAGGGATGAACAAAACCTTGAAGAGCTCTCAGGCCTTGGATGACATGCTCAGCTATCATAGATGTCCATCTGATAAATCAGGTCTCGAGTATGCAGGTGAATCCTCAAACAAGAATGAAAATGCTTCGAACAAAAGAGATGTGAAGAAGCCAGAAAGAAACGGTGATGCTCCCAGTTCCAGCAAAGGCAAGGAGAAAAATCAAGGCTACAATAGAAGAAATCCAGCTCCAAGAAGAAATGTAGATGATGTCAAAGATGCGAGAGGCAATGGTTATGATCAAAGGACCTCAAGGTAGAAATGCTTCAGAAGTACATCAAGGAAATCTCCACCTCCCAGGTACCAAAGTTCATTTTTTGGTTATTGTTATTCTTGTATAAACTTTGTTCACATGGCAAAATACTGTAAAGCATATCATAGAGATAGATGTTATGGTCCCCAATCATCTCATAGAGATAGATATTATAGTCCCCGACAATCTCCAAGAAACAATTTTGCAGGAAGAAAACATGAATACTTATTCATGAACAATGTAGAATGCTTCAAGTGTCATAGCATTGGTCATATGGCACATGACTATAACTTAACTTGTGCTCTTACACAAGCTAGAACTGCGCAAAAGAAGAAAGTTACACAAGTATGGAGAAGGAAGGAAATACAATCCGAAAGTACCTTGAGCTCTATTATGGCACATGACTATAACTTAACTTGTGCTCTTACACAAGCTAGAACCATGCAAAAGAAGAAAGTTACACAAGTATGGAGAAGGAAGGAAATACAATCCGAAAGTACCTTAAGCATATTATGAGAAGAATCTGCCAAAAGAGATGATGCATACAGTTAGAGGGAGCCTGTGATTCTTGATCATTATTGCTGAAGCTATTAGTGAATGGGTCCTTATGAAATCCTTGTTGAGTTACACTAACAATCATTCTTTGATGAAAGATCATTTCTCAGGAGTACTCCATTGAAGAATATGATCCTGTAACCATTCTTTGGATTGTTGTTAAAGATGCTTTCCACTTAATCACTAAGTAGTATTTGAAGCAATAGAGAAAGTCATCTAATTCTAGAGAAAATAGGGCAAACAACGATGGTGTTGTTATCCCAGAAATTTATGTCTTAACTCAGGAATTTAATGTGAGAACAGAAAAATTTTGGAGACTAATAAAGGCAGTCTTCAAACAAACAGATACATCTGGAATGGAGTTTGAAGTAAGAGCAGCTAGTAGCATATAACGAACTGAATCATTGCAAATAAATGCAAATCAGCATAATGACTTTAAAAGGCAGTCATAGATTGTATATCTAAATCTGCTAGCAGAAATAACATGAAGAGACTTGTACAAGAACACAAAGAAAAGATGGCTCATAGAAAGTAGAATGTTGTACAGTCAAATATAACTTAAGCTAATATAGATTACTGAGAAAGTATAGCAAAAGTAAGGTACAACCTCTCACCTCTTTCATCCAAATGTAGTGAAGTTGAATACTGGATGGCAGTCACTCAAGGATAAGCATAATGACACAAAGGAACTCATTTCTGCGTATGCTCTTTGCCCTGCGACTCTGTGCGATCTGGGCAAATCGGAAACAGAAAGGAAGGATTTTTTTCTCATGCGTATGCTCTTTTCCCTGCACCTTAGTGTGATCTCGGATAATCAGAAACATTGAGAAAAATATTTAGTTTTTTCGGTGAAAGCTAATTTTTTTTAAAATATTTAGTTTTTTGGGTAAAGCTAACTTCGAGCCGTAAGGTTCGTTTTTCTTTGCAT
>APFE031734691.1:21819-46692 GCA_000404065.3 Pinus taeda | reverse complement strand
AATATTTAATCATAAATCCACTTGTAATACAAAAATGAATAAAATGGAAAATAAGAAGGTGAAACCCAAATGTATTTATGAAAATGATATGATAAAAGGTTAATGGGATGATGAAATGTAAGGAATAGTGAAGAAAAAGGTGGATGAAAATATGACATTTCTGAGTCCCAACATCACCAACTCTCTAATCATGTTTGGAAGATGTTTGAGTAAAACATAAGCGATGAGCCCACATGACATTTTGTGATTTTACCTTCTTAAAGTAATGGAAAAAATATGAGGATTGGATGGGTGGGAAAATGTAACAAATCTAACCTAAAATAAGGAATATTTTTTTGTATGCCTTAGGTTTTCATGTTAAAATATAGTGTGTGCTATTTTAAGCCAAAAATATTTTCTTGTCCATAAAAGATAGAAACTACGTTGTAGAATAAAGATGTCAAATTGTTAAAACAAACCTTACTAAAATGCACATACCTTGGGGAAAATGAATTCCCAATAGAGGAATTGACACCATGATATCAAGAATATATAGGCTTATGAAACATGCAATTCCCAAGATAAATTATGCATGCCCCATGGTGTGAAATGAATGAAAATATGGTGATGAAGAATGCGCACTTTGTGAAGAAAAATGCATGAATTGTGCTAGTAATTGGATGTTTATTTTATAAATTATATGAAAATATGGTATTGCACACCTCAAGTTTAAAATTCATGTTGAATGGATGAAATTGCATGTGTACTGATCCAGGTGGATATTGGTGGCAACCTACCTATTACTATTTATGGCATCTTTTTGGGTCCTGAACTTCTAGAGTCGTTTTGAGGATCTAAACAACGTCCTCTTTTGGAAAATAGGAAAACCTATGGCTTATGATATGGGTGTGCAATTGAAAGTTGTATTTCTCAGATAGATATTTCTAAGTTATTGTATGCGTTAGAGAGAGATCATATTCCAAATTTACTACACTAGGAAGTTTATGTACCAATTTATCCCATTGGGGCCCACAAAATTTTGGAGGTTGATCTCCTAGGGTTAGGTTTTTGGTTGTTTACAGTTTTCAATTCTTTCTCAATAATAAATATGTCTTTGAGCTTCATTGTAAGACAATTCAAAAATCATGTATCTCCCACATCTCTTCTTATAGGTAAGCTACGATCACTTGAGCTAGTTTATTTCCATTCTTCATGTAAACAATTTTTAGTACTTTGTTATTAATGAATTGAAGTTATGTTTTCACTGTATCTCTGTGTTTCTATCCATATCTATATTTCATTTCATTCCTTCATAAATTTGGATCAGTGGTATTAGAGCATTCTACTCTTTCTTTGTTTTTCTATGCATGTCCCCAATGTGGTCAGGGTATAATCAGTTATGGCTCCAACTCGTTGAACCTTTGCAAGACTAGCCTGAGCCCAATGACCTCCCATGGTGCAAGAAAAGAAAGAAGAGGGAGAAGGAGATCCTCTCAAAATATTGCTCGAAGAATACCTCGAGCGAAAAAGGAACTAAATGATGGACAATTTTTCCCAGATCCTTCGGCAGATGCCCATTAGCGATGCATCTTCATCCAACAATCACTTTGGAGGCACCGCCCCCTGTAGGGTATAATTAAAATTTGATATCCCTATATTCAAAGGTTAAATAAATGCATATGTTATAGATAAATGGTTGAATCCATTGGAATGTTAATTTTTGGTCCATATTTTCTCTGATAGGGAGAATATTACTTTTGCATTGCTTAAGATTTCTCCCCATGTCAAGGATTGGTGGGAAACTTACTGTGAGAAAAGGGCCAGGGAACCCTCTCTATCTACATCCAACCCCTCTTGTAACTCTTTCTGAGATGCTATCAAGTAACATTATTACCCTGTGGTAAGATATGATAATAAGTACATATAGTGGACCAAACTATGAAAGCAAAGGGAGCAATATGTACATGAGCTTACAAATATTTTTCATACTCTACACAAAAAGTAGGGTATCAAAGACTCTAAGTGACATCTGGTGGTCTACTACCACAACTTTCTGTACAAATAAATTCAAGAAGAAATTAAGTTCCTAGACATCTCCTCAAATGGTGCAGCATATCGATATGCTTCCAAGATTGAACAAAAATTTAAACAAAAGAAGTGCGACTTTGGATCCACGAATCAGAAGTAGGGAAAGAGTGCCCCCAAATCATAGAATAAAGGATAAATCTAAGGCAAGGTGACATAGGAAAATATGTCAAAGCTACAAGGAAAGAGCATCACCACAAAGACAAAGAAGGACACATGAAAGTGGTGTATGTTCCATAAAATCTCCACTCACAACACAAGTGAATGTTGAGCCAAGCAATCACTAGTGGTCTAACTGAAGGCTTTAGAGTTAGATGCATGTTTCGACTCTGAGTTAGAACCCAACATGGGGAATGAAAAAGGGAAGCATATTATTGATATGGAGCTTAGTGCCATTGTTTTCACCACCAAGATCTAGAGGATTGAGCCCAAAGATCCAAAGGAGGGGAAGCATCTCTTCCACTCATAGATGTGGGTGAAGGGTTCTCTGTTGTAGTTCATTGTCAACAATGAGAGTCAAAATAACCTCATTTCAGTAATAATTTTGAAGTAGTTGGACCTACCAACCACACCACATCTGTAGTTATACACCATCATGTGGCTTCACCACGGACGAGATCTTTGCGTCAGCCAACAATGTCGCCTTCCATACGAAATTACGCCCTTCACAGATGAGGTACTTTGTGATGTTTCTCCTCTTGCAGTTTTTGATGTATTATTAAGCCAACCATACTTGTGGAAGTTCCATGTTGTGTATGAGTCTAAGCCTCACACTATTATTATTACTTTGGAAATAATTTATACAGGATACCAGAGGTAGCCCCGCCTACCGCCATCTCTTTTATCTCCCAGACCATGAATTTTATTTTCTTTCTGGTTCAATATCAAAGTAAGGGGAATATCATGGCCACATCCATGGACCTTGGGAAGGGTTCCTCCACACAAAATAATTGGGTGGATAAGGTCATGAAAGAATACAAGGACATCTTCTCCTCACCCACAGGGGTACCTCTACACTGTGAGGTCAAGAATTTGATCAATCTGACTCCTGTAGCACCCCTAACCAATAGGATGATATACTACTACTAAATTATAGAAAATGAAGAGATAAAGTGGTAGATAGAGGAGTTGCTACAAAATTCGAACATCTAACCAAGTTCCTAAGCTTGTGGGATCCCGATTTTACTTGTATAAAAGAAGGATGGGACTTGGAGGCTTTGCAATGATTATCGAGCACTAAACAAAATCACTATTAGGAATATATGTTATTCCCATGGATTGATGACCTTCTCAGCCAACTCAAGGGGGGAAAGTATTTCAACAATATCGATCTAAAGTATGGTTATCCTCAGGTTCCAATAGAGCCCACAAATGTATGGAAGACTACCTTCAAATCCAAGGAAGGCGTTTTGTAATGGTTGGTCATGCCCTTCGAGTTGACAAATGCCCCTGCTAATTTTATGAGGTTGAAGGATGACATCGTGCGACCATTCACCAACTCATTCGTGGTTGTTTATCTGGACGAAATCCTCATCTTCAGCAAGAGTTGGGAAGAAAACTTGCAACACATTTGACAAGTCCTTTAAACCCCACGACAACACAAACTATGTGCCAAATTGGAGAAATGCACCTTTGTCATGAGGCAAGTCCAATATCTCGGTTACATCATAAAGGAGGAAGGCGTGCATGTGGATCCGACTAAGATCCAAGTCAATTAGAATTTTCCAAGCCTGGCCACTCTAACAAAGCTTCACAACTTTTTGGGCCTTGAAACATTTTATTGGAGTTTCATGTTGGGATTCTCCCATATCACTTGGACTTTGAGTCAGATTAACAAGGTTGGAGAAAAAAAAAAATCCTAGTCTGAGTCCCAATAGAAGGAATTCATTGAGTTGAAGCGCCACCTCTGCTCTACACAATTACTCACATTGCCATACTTGCAGCAACCATTTGAAATTGAGACAAACACCTCAAACTATGCTATTAGGGAATCCCTCACCCAACATGGGAGTCCAGTGGCCTATCATAGTGAGACACTTTCTGATACAATTCATAAGTACCCGATCTATGATAAACAGATGTAGTCTATCATGCATTCTTGTTGATAATGGAAAAATTACATTATGGGGAAGGAGATAGTCATACACACCGATCACCAACGTCTTCAATTTATACAAACACAAGGGAAGTTGAAGAATGATCACCATCAAAATTGGTCTACATATCTGAAAAAATTCCACTTGAATATTAAATACAAAAATGGAAACACCAATCATGTTGAGGATTGCCTTAACCAACACCCATTTGCAACACTGACTATTGTTCTAAACTCTTCTAGTCAAGAGACCTATGGATGGTCACAATTGTATAAAAATGATCTAGGGTTTTCCACCACATACTAGACGCTAGTGGATGGTAAGGAAGTTCCTGATTTCCACCTCCAAGATGTATTATTATGCCACCTGGGACACTTTTGTGTTCCTTCAAGCGAGTGTGTTAAGCTGATTTGGAAGGCACGCTATAGTTAGCTCACAAGATAGTTTGGTGTGGAGAAAATTGTGGTCATACTATATAAGTACTTTTATTAGCCAAAAATATGACAGGGTGTTGGAAAATATATCAGGTCCTAAACTGCCTGTGTCATCACTAAGCCAACCTTCAAGAAGTAAGGCATGTACACTCCTCTTCCTACTCCCATCCAACCTTGGGAATCCATCTCCATGAAATATCTGTATGGCCTCCCTTCTACCAAGAATGGTAATGAATGTGTATTTGTAGTCATGGACAAATTTTCTAAGATGGTTGTATTGGAAACCTGAAAGAAGAGTATCAAAGTAGAGGACACTGCCAATATCTTCTTTGAATGAGTGTGGGTATATTTTGGGATCCCACAAACCATTATATTAGATCTGGATAGTAGGTTCCTAAGCACATTTTGTTCAAGCCTCTAGACACTATTGGACACCAGGCTCACAAACTCGACTGCGTTCCATCCCCAGACTAATGGCCAGAAAAAGGTCCCCGACAAGATGATAGTGCATATACTCTGCATGTACAACTCCAAGAATCCATGAACACGAGGTGAGAGTCTTCCCTATATGCAACACAACTATAACAAATATCTCCATAACTTGACTAGTTGCAATCCCTTTCAAGTGGGTCTGGGATTTCAACCATTATGTTTGATTAATGTCTGCATTCCTCATGTCATTACACAGATAGAATACACACATGTATAGTATGAGGGTGATAAAGAAACCCGGTTTATTGAACACATCTAGCACATTCGTCAGTGGGTTCACAACATCTTGGAGAAGTCCAATGCCAAGTACAAGCAATGACATGATCAACATTGGGTGCCACACACGTTTTAGGTGGGAGACAAAGTTTGGTTGAATTTGTAGAAATAACGCCTTACCTGAGCCCATCGAAATCTCATACCACTCTGATATGGGACTTACACCATCACCAAGTCTATAGGAGATAATGCTTTTGAGCTCAACATTCCCCTATTCCTTGGACCATACCTAGTGTTTAATGTGGACCACCTTCAGCCATACTTTCCACCATTACTAGACATATGAGACATTGCAGAACAACTCACACAAATAGAGATAAACTTAGAATGCATGTAATAGGCCACAAATGATCAAGTCATCGACATGCATATCAAGAAGACTCGTCAACAGAAGATGCAACTGTATCGGGTTGTCAAGCCTGTCCAACTCCTGCACCAAGGCAAGTGGATCACTAGGGACCAAGTTTAGAAAAATTTTCCCCATCTCATGGAGGCACTCAATGCAATGGGCACCAATTCTTCCTAAGCGGGGGGGGGATTGATCTAGGTGGATATTGGTGGCCTCCCACCAATTACTATTTTTCATATTTTTTGGGTCCTGAACATCAAGAGCCGTTTTGAGGCCCTAAATGACGATTTTTTGGAAAATGGAAAAAGCGATGGCCAATAGAAATGGCTTGTAATTGAAAGTTGTATTCCTCAAATATATATTTCTAATGAGGTAATGTACACACCAAATGGATATTATATGCCAAAGTTACGACCCCATGAAGTTTATGTACCAATTTACCCAATGGGGCCCAAAAACTTTTGGTGCTTCATTTGCTAGGGTTAGGTTTTTGGATGTTTATGGTTTTCCATTGCTTCTCAATAATACCTTCTAGCCTAATTATAACATAGTTTAGAAGGCATGTAGCCACCACATCGTTTCTCAGAGACAAGCTACCATCCCCTGAGCTAGTTTATTTCCATTATGCATGTAAAAAAAATTTAGTACTTTGTTATTAATGAATTGAAGTTATGTTTTCTTTGTATCTCTGTCTTTATGTTCATATATGCATTTCATTTCATTACTCCATAAATATGGATCACATAAAGAGCAAGGAAGAATACACGCACCTTTCTAATGAAAGTGCATGCAGGAAAACCACTTTCCCATGTAGGAAAATTCTTCATGTTTTCATTAAACGCGGAAAAATATTTATTTCGTGATTCTTCAGACAAACCCACTTATAATGTCATTTCAAATATGTCATGGTATTTATTAGTCAAAATTTTATGATAAGGATTTTCTAAAATTTTCAGGATTTTGACTTCTTGTCTTCCTTTCTAGGGTCATTTTTCCATTTTCCTATTATTTCAAAGATTGATAAAAGTGAATTTTATGAACTATTTTCTCTTCTAAATTTTTTCAAGGAAACCACTTATGGGAAGCTTAAAAATCTTGTAATTTTTTGGAAAGTTTCTCTTTACGTAGAAGGATATCATTTATGGCCATATATCCTGATATGATAGGAAAACCAAATCTTGAAGATATTTGTACCTTTAAATTTGTTTTTGGAAATGTTACAAAATGACATGAGGAAATGGGAAAACACAATATTGGGTATAAGAAAAAGTGGTATTGCATTGAAATTTTAGCAGTGTAAAAAATGTATAATTTTGACCCACTATCAATCAAAATGTGACATGTGGAAAACCATGATATGGGCTGAAAACATTGTATTAGATTTTATGTTATTTTATTAATCATGCTACTAAAGCTACCATGAGGATTATGAACCAACATATAAAATTATCGTGAACTGTTAGATTTGGTCTATTCAAATTACAATTCTCTCTTTATAAGTAACTCTTAACCACACACTTAAGATCGAGTAGGATTATATTAATCCCCTCATGGTTTTTTTAAGTTTTTTACTAATTACACTTGGTTTTATTTGATGTTTGTTAGGGATTATGGACTATTATTGTATAATTATCCTCACATGATATTGATAAATTAATGAAAACTGGATTAGGTGATTTCTCTTACTTTGATAATTACTTGTAGTGCTCTTTTACTTAACTTGAAGTACTTGTAATTAGTTTCTTCTTCACTTAATTATTATTGTCTTCTTATCATCAAACAACTACCAAGCTATGAAGATCAATGAGACAATAGCACAAAAAATATAGGTTGCAAGCCAGGGAAAAAACCTCTCCCATTGAGAGGAAAACCCATAAGAATTCTTCTCTTCTTATATAATCTTCCAATGATGAATTCCAAGGCCTAAGACCCAAGACAAAGACCCCTCCAATATCAAGTCAACCTCTCCTTTGATGAACCTTCTCTTCCTCAAAGCCAACCCAAGCCAAACTTCTTGAAAGCTTCATATATTGTCCTCTAATTCATATTTTCAGCCACTGCTTCAAGTCTATAATTTTTAGACTCTACAAAAATCCTATCTTGCACATATGAGAAAATGATGGTGAAACTGACCTTCTCTCTCCTTCACTTGGACTGTGTCTTTCTTCTTGGCTATTTGACTTGCAAACTTGATACTTATGGTACCAAAATCCCACTTATTTGGAGTCTGAAATTTCTATTTTTCTATAGAGAAATGATGCCATAAATCTTTGCACATGTGGGAGGATTTAAACTAAAACAGTTTTCAAAAATTTCAACTTCTCTTCTTTTAACTTTTCTAACTCTTTAGAATTCTTTCCTTCTTAAATTGACCTTGTTCTCTTGTATAATCGAATGTGTTAGATGTGTCTTCAAATGAGGTAGAGTACCTCTTATATATAGGCTTCCCTTGAAGTTCGAACTATCATCATAAGGCCAACTTGTCCTCTTTTGTAGGACAACTTGTTGATGGCTAGACCAACTTGGTCTTGGAGGGCCTTTATGACACAAATTGACTTACATAAATTCCTTTAACTTGATATATGATGCCTAATAGGGTATTTTACATATTAAAATGACTCTTTGACTTATTTGACTTAATGTTAAATCCCTAGAAGCACAGAATGGGTTGAAGGCGAACAACACATTTGAAAATGATCACACATATTTGAATGTCCAACAAAATTCAAGGCATGAAAATAAAAAAGGTAACAAAATTTTGATAATTACTTTGTAGTTTCCAATTATATGATCAATTTGATTTGTATAATTGAAACTCCTCATTGAACATAGACATCATATGTAATAGTGTGATGTAAGAACTAGCCAACATCCTTTGAATACATGAAGAAGAATACTAGTCAAGGCTCATTCGTAGCACTACCTAACTTGTAAAAGTATTTTGGAGTAGATACTAATGCTTATGGGTATTTTATAGGAGCAATATGAATTTAGAGGAGGGTGAACTAGTTCTCTTTCCTTTAAAGCTATTGAATGGAGTATTAATAAACTAGATTGCATATGGAGAATATATATATATATATATATATATATATACCCTAGTTCAAGTGGTGAAGAATTGGAAACACTCTCTATTGGCTAAGGAGATAATCATCTATATTGATCACTATCTTTCACAACACTTTTAGGCTTAGAGTAAAGTATAGCAAGTAAACAATTGTAAATGGATGTGATTTCTGTAACAATTTATCTAGACCTTAAATACAAGAAAGGAGCAACTAAAAACATGGTTGATTTTCTATCTAGGCCACCAATAACAAAGATTACAACTCTAAGAGCCATAATACAAATGGATATATTCATCCATGAATGAGGATAATGTGGAAGATGATGACTTTAAGGGGGTATATCAATAGTTGTAAGGAGAAAAGGAATATGTGTATGTTGATTAGCATCTCCAACATGGGTTACTCTACAAGATAAGGAAGCTTTTTCTACCAAATTCACAAGCTTTGTGTTCCATATTTTTTATAAGTCCATACAAGAATAAACTCTCAATTTTAATAAACATGGCTATTTCAGATTGTTTTCATACCTATTGCACATAATGCTACATCACTAAGCCAAGTATATTAAGTTCATATAAATTCATAAAGAGTATGGTGTATGGATCCATAACCTTATTACCAAATACAAATATAAGGTTAAAGCCAATAATTCCTTATAAAGGTATAACGAGTTCATTGATAATTTTTTGAGAAAGAGGTCACATATTACTTCAATAGCATAATAATAACGTGTCATTGTTGCACAAGGATGTCTTACAATTTTATGATATGATTAAGAAGGGAGAATATTTTATTTTTGAAGAATGTATTGTACTTGAGGCATATGGATTTTGAGGTAAATTATACAAACTTTTCATGTTCCCGACACCCATATTTTTTTCTAGTTCAAATAAATAGAGGGGATATCAGTCTGTGGGACACGTATTTTTCCATGGAAATAAATAAATGACATATTATTCACGCTTGTTTCTCCGTGATAGTTACTCCTTCCTAAATAAGAAAAATTATAGTGAATTTGGTGACTTTTTAGCTCTTATGGATTTAAGAATGGCATTGATTGGTCCTGGGATCCTGTTGACAGTGTTAGAAGTCCATCAACCAAGCGGATCTCCCCGATGTGAAGTTCCAATTAGACCTCACACCATTTGGAGTAGGAGCCCCATCTGGAAAATCGACCTAGTTTCCATACATCTTAAAGATATGCCTTGGCTATAACTATCAACAAGAGAGAAGAGTGCATGGTGCCTTCGAAAAGCAAGGGGGGTGTGCCTGGTGAGTGTTCGAACATATGTGTGTCAACTTACTTTCACTACGAAGGGCAGGAAAAGTGAGCCTCTAAGAGAGAAGTAGTAGTACCACCCTAGTAGAGATAGACATGAATAAGAAGGTTTCATATAGCATCAAACAGAATAGTCCACAGAGATGCAATGATCATTGAAACCAATATAACAAGGAATATATGTCTAATATCCAATGGAATAGTCCACAAGGATGCTACAATGATAATAGAAATTACAACACATTCTCACTATGGTAAGTACCAAAATAACTTAAATAGTTCAATTACTTTAGCACAGATGAAAGAAAACATGAATGACAAACATACATAGAATAGTCTTACAAATATACATAATCCATGCATGAAGAACGTGATAGCCCATAGGGATTCTATTATTAAGCAAAATTTCCAAGACACATGTATATAATGAACATCACTAGATCCAATAATGGAGTGTTGGAGCCACTCCTTGCTCCTCAAAATAATTGATCTGCCTCTCAAATGCCTCACAGGAGGAGCCAAGGTTGAAAATTCCTTTGCTCATACAACGAGGGAGTATATATAACTAAGAGGTGATGCTTTCCCTTTCGTGTGACTCCTTGAATACCCTCATGGTTGTTTGATTTTCTATGACATTTTAACTTACACGACTCATTATATTCCATGTGTGTCCTTTGGAATTCCACTTTACACTACATTCTGAATACCATTTACATGATCCAAAATGATGATGTGGCATATAGCAAATCATGACATCACATGACATGACACTATTGGCAAGGACTACTTGATGATGTGGAAGTGTCAAGCCACTACTTTTGTTGTGTGCTAAGTGTTTGATTGAGAATTCTCTTCTTTTCACCTCTGTATGACTTGGTGATAAGGAATATTCAATGGTCTTAAGTCTTGAGTTGCGATTGCAAAATGATGTCTGTTTTGCTTTTCTTAATTGATTAGCTTGTGTATTCAGCCACAAGTGTGTATTTTAGCAAGATTTCCTCCTTAATCTCCTTCTTCATCTTCTTTCCATGGTGTGATAAAGTAACTACATCTGCAAGTTACTCATGATGAGACGACATTAGTTTGAAGAAACCCTAGTCTAAGATTGTGCATTTTTTATCCATTACTGAGATGAAACCATGTGAGAGGTCTTGAGAGAGGGATCAATGATTGCGCAGTGTGCAGTTCCAACAACTAGGGAAGAGGCTTGAGCTCTGATACTATGCAGTGCACAATTCAAGTGAGGATGAGTGAAAAAATTATGCAGTTCTGAGAGCTAGTGGGATAAGATGAGGAGATGAACATTGAGAGGACACACTGTGCCATTTTGGGAGACAAGGGTGGCAAGGCTACTGTGCAGTTGTGAAATTCAGAGGCTCAAGGGATGAGCTTGAGGCTTGTGATTGAAAAGTTCATAGTGAAGGCTAAGCTGGGAGGAATGATTGCATAATTATGGAGGTTAATGTCAGAGCTTGAGCACAAAAATTGCTTAGTGCAATAGTCCTGGGAGGCAGGAACTGTGCATTGTGCAGTGTTAAGGGGTAAGGTATCAGCTATAGGACTGGAACTACATAGTCCACAGTTCAGGGAGGAAAAGAGAAGCCAAGTTTCTTAGTCGGGAAGCCTTCTCAAAAATGGTTAAGCATAAGACTAGTTAGACTAACATGGACAGCGATAAGACTTCAACTGTGATCTTACACTTAGAATACTAGATGACACAACAACATAGATCATGCAAGACATATGAACATTATGTTTCCCTCTGTGTGACCACTTTACGACCAGATACGACAAGTGTGACACTTAAGATAGACTTTGAGATGACCGTGATGACACTTGTGGGACAATGCTTAAAACTTTGTGAGTGAGTGCGATAGATGTTTACATAGTTAGAAAAACTCATATACACAAATATAGACCCTTGAAACCATCAGAAAAGTCTTTTATGCATCATGTGACAACCAATCATGTTGAAAGATTATTTTATTTATTTTTAGGTTATCCATAATCATCTTTTAATTTAATTTTATTAAGTTTCGCTTCATTCAACTCTTTTATATCATTTTGCATTTATTTTTGTATCTATTCACCGAATAGCTCCTTTCATGTTTTATTCATTTGTACACAAAAATTATTAATTTCACCCCTTAAATCTAAATCTAGAACTCTTTTCTAATATCATTTACATTGTGTGTGTCTTTCATAATGAGTGGAGTGTCTACTCAAAAACATTAGGGGCTTTATAATTTGGTATATTGCTTATTTTCAAAAAAATCAACAACAAAATAAAGACAATCAGGAAAATGTTTTATAAGGAAAATTGGTTGATGTTGTTACTTACAAATTTCTTATAATAATTAAAAGGGAAATAATTTAGGTAACTAAATGTGATAAATTCTTATAAAAGGATAGATACCCAATACTTTTCTTTCTTATTTTATTTTACCATAGTGAATCAACAATTCATTGGAGCAAATATACCCCATACTAATTTGAACAAGCAGAGGGTTAAGGTACGAGTAATGAAGAGAGAAAAAAATAGATGAAGAAATATTTCCCAAGGATAAAATCAAATAATATTGGGTGATAGGTACATGTTCCAACAAGAGAGTGCATGATTTTGAAAGTATTCCTAAGGAAATAATTTTTCTAATGCATGAGATAAGAGACACTTAAATTGAATTTCAATCGATATTGATAATTTTGATACTAATGTTGTTGATAATGAACAATCCAATAAAGGATATATTAGAATCATGTCCCTAAAAAATTAAAGGAAAAAAAAGGGTTCCCAAAGGGTTTCTCAATAATCAAGAGAGTATGATAAGGAAGAGGAAGCTTAAAAAAGGAAATCCAAGGTCCTTGAATTCAGTTACACCACTAAAGTAACCCTAAGGTAAGGGACTCAATTCCATACAAGAACATAGATTCCTGAGTGGAATTATATTTATAGTATTTGGTAATTCATCTCAATAATTTCCAACTCATTTTTCCTAAGAGAGAAACTAAAAATGACAGACATTGATCAAGCATGGCTCGTAATAGTCAAAGTTATGGTTTAGAAAGTTCCTCTCATCCACTGTTAGAATGGATAGCCAACCTTAAGAGAATCCAAAACATGTGTATCAAAAAAATAAGGACTAAGATGGAACTAGATTGCAAAAAATAAATGATGTTGAGAAGATAACCTAAATATTAGAATGACCAAAAGGAATACAAAATGGATGCTAGAGAATATTAACATCGTTCTCCTCCTTAAAATAGCCCTACTTTTATTTATACCACCCTCCTTATCTCTCATTTTTATTTACTTTATTTAGTCAATGTCACTATTATGTGATATCTCATAGTTTTTTCTTTCATTATGTCACCTCTTTGAATACAAATTTCATAAAGGTGTTTCTTTTTCTCTATATTCAACCATACCACCTTAGTCTCCTAACTCAATGCATTATATATCATTCTATCCATATAAGTCAAATGGTTGATTAATGTCGATAGGCTTAGGACACCAATGCAATCAAGAAAGACAATTGTGGTAATAAGGTTGGAAAAAATTCAAATCTTAAGGTTAGAATTCAGTTACATGGCTAAAAAATCATTTAATAATACAAATAGTCACAAATCCCCATTTACAAAATGCAAGTAACTCATAAAATTAATCATCTCTATAGAAATGTCTATACATTATGATACTTGTTTGGTTTGTTTCAATAAATAACCCTTCCAATTTAGTTACTAGACCAACTCAATCTTTCTCTTCTCTTGATGATGCATGGAGGGTAATTAATCAATCATGGCATAGTCCATCCTTACATGATCAAATTGTCGAACTTAGTATAGAAACAAGAAATCCAACAATAAATAGTGCAATTAATCAAACAAACTAGAATTGTTTAGATCATGTCCTCCACAAAACAAGTTTTGACAATAGTGGATTCAAGTAGAAAGAACTTGTATAAATGCAAGAGGCCCATTATAGAACCCAATATAAGGGTGGTGTGTGATTTATTTTGTGTTTAACATGGAGTTAACATGTGTTCCTTTAAAATAAAAATATAATATAATATAAATAAAAATATCATATATAATAAAAACATAAACGAATATCCACCGACAGAGAATCGAGGGCGATAGCATAGGCACGACAACATGGCTAGGTAACTGGTATGTCTCTCTAGCCTTCCTAGTTCATGAAATGGCAACATTGTAGCAAGGGTCAAAGCTGAAATGGTAGGGTCTGGTGAGGATTGTGCTTGGATTAATTAGAATTGGGTTAAGTCTATCTCTGTTAGCATCTAGAATGTCGATTTTAGTCTTTTACGAAAATCTGCTGGCCCATATGGGCATGTATGGGGAGTCGGGGCCTGCATCTAAGAAATTGTCTATAAATTCTATCAAGGAGTCTTATAGTTCTAGGCGTCTGAGGCCTAGATGGGCCTAGGGTTGGTTAGGGAGCCAGACATCTTCTGAAAGTTTCTTGGACCAAAGGGGCATGTATGGGGAATTGGGGTCATCACCAAGTGTCTAGTTTGTAAGTTCTGAGAAAGCCTCACCTAATTTATGGAGGCAATTGGGTTTGTCACCGAGTGTCTATTCTGTAAGTTCTGATAAGGCCTTGTTTAATTCATGGAGTCAGAGGTGTGGTCAGGCCTTGATTCGGTTAGAGAGTTTGAGCGAAGTAAGGCATCTGTGTCATTTGAAAGAAATGGAGATGGTTGGGTATTCTGCTTGCCCAAAGGCAAAGTTCGAGGGCATCGGGGTTCTTTGTGTTCTCATTTTAGGGAACGAGAAATGTGGAACCATAATAGGCTCCCACAGGAAAGGGACGAAAGGCAAAACATGTATATGGAATTTGGAAGGCAAAAAGTTTAGTGAACCCTCTATGTACACTACCATTTTAGGTCTACCTAAACTGCATATTCCTCCGACTCCAACACAACTGGTTCTCACTTCAGTGAGGACTCGGTTGGCACCGCAGTCGTTGGATGACCTAATGTACGTCATAATGGTGAAGGCAAAGGCTGGCATATGGAAGCAAGGTCGTTGTTGCGACAACATCTAGAACAACAGGAAAGGGAAAATGTCAATGGTTTCATCCAGTAAGCCCCAATGTAAAAAAGGAAGGAAAATAGGGGAGGATAACATGTAAAATCTCATTCATGCTTACAGTGTTGGGTCCCCGACACAGGTGAAGTCTGTCATCTTGGCATGGGAGGCAGAATTGAACACCAAGGTGGCTGTAGAACTGATTCCAACAAAAGATTGGGAACCTTTGGTAATGGACCCTGGACATACTTGCAGAAGGCTGACTATGTTCAAATAGTCAATCCATATTTATCGAGTAATGAAGGGCTTACTGACAAGAGATACATTAGAAAACTAGAACATGAATGGCCCCTAGCAAACCCAACAATCTAAACTGAGCCTCAAGGACATTCAACGAGAAATATAGGCAGTACAGGTGCAGTAGTACCATCAGAATTTCTGCCTTGGCCACATGGAAAAACAATTACAAAGTCTGGAGCAAAACAAAATGCTAGAGTCAAGTTCAAAGGACCTAACCCCGGTAGAATCGTCTAATGATTGACAAAAAGGTCATGAAATTTCTGAAAGTTTATGATAATTTTGTTGTTTTTAATGATGTGGTTGGATAGCATTTACATTGTCAATAGTACATACAGATGGGTAATAGATATGACAACTTATAAATCTGGGATAAACATTCTCAAATTGTTTATGTTTTGGACAGCTTATGATGCTAATTGATGCCCAACAGTTCTGGTTTCCTTCAGGCAGGTTGAGGCCACCGGACATATTTTTTGTAACCTGCCTTACATATGATTAATAGACATATTTTTTGTAACTTGCATTGCATATGATTAATAGAAAGTTACTCTCAAGCTTACACAAAAAAAAAACATAACACAAAAAAAACATAAACAAATATACATATTTTGTTATTTCTAATTAAAAACATTCGAAAACATCAATAATCCATCATTGATTTGGTCATTAATATTACAACCCATACAGAGATGTGGTAAAATATTTCATTTTTACTCTAGGAGTCATAAATAAAATATTTAATGTCTATATTAAATAATATTGCAATATAAAACTTAGTGTGTTCTTTAACCATTGTAAAATATTTTAATGCTTAAAAGAAGAATTAATTAAAAGTAAAATAATTGAATTACTTTTTAATAGCTGTTTAATTCATTTAATTCTTAATAATGATTTATATGTGACGTTAAAAAAAAAATTGATATGTGGCAATCAAAAATTAACAATAATAGAATTATAAAGAGAGGTCATAATAAATATGTCATGTAAAAAATAATGTCATTGTAAAAATATATAAAAAAAAAAAAAATAAATTATATGAAAATATTTTAAAAAGTTTTAAGTAGTCACTATTTTATGTTTTGACCTTTCTTTTTTTGTGTATTTTTTAGTCAATTTTTCCTAAAATTTAGCAAAGTTTTGTTGGAATTACAAATTTTATAGATTTGTTGGAATTACAAATTTTATTTCTGTATTCTACACCATCTAAGTGTCCAATGGGACTTTCAAGGCATTGTATCTGTTTAAACATTAAAAATGCAGTTTCACCAATAAAAAATCACACACGAAATCCATTTAAAATCATGGATTTAAGTGCTTAAAGAGATTAACTCTGGAGGAGCTAACATTTTTCCAAATTTTATTTTCTAAAAGTGGTCTGCATATCAAAACATTTGATCCTCTTGGCGCTTGGTAAATCCTTGATTAAAATGAATCAAATGATGTGATTAATCTAAAAGACATTCAAAATAACAATATGGATCACAAAAATTTAAAAGCAATAAAATGAATCAAATGATGTGATTAATCCGAAAGACTCTCTAAATAACAATATGAATCACAAAAATCTAAAATCTAACTATAATGAAAAAAATCCCATCACTAAAAAAAATATTTCTAATTCTGTATTTGGCAAGGCCATTGGATTGAATAAAATCCCATCAAAAGAGCAAATCCAATTGCTAGATAAAATGCAAAGGGAGTTCATCACTGTTATGAATAGATTGCACATGAAATAGCTAAAAATTGGAGAACCATTTTGAGATCAAGCCCGAAGACAACGTCATAAAGGAGTTGAACGGAAAAAGGGCGAAGAACCAGAGAAATAGAAGTTGCCTCAATGACATTGATTATACCTTTTAAGTTTTACAATGAAATCTTGTGGCGTAGAAAGAGACCTGTGAGAAGAAGGAGGTTGAATCACTGTGGAAGTGGATATGGGATGTACACATACTTTAAAGTTCTACAATGAAATCTTGTGGCTTAGAAATAGACCTGTGAGAAGAAGAAGGTTGAGTCACTGTGGAAGGGGATATAAGATGTACACCTGCGAGAAGAAGGTTGAATCACTGTGTAAGGGGATATAGGATGTACACATACCTTTTATAAAAATATATCATTATTTTAAAGAAAGCATATCATTCTTGAGTCTAAGCCTGAAGTTTTGATCGGAAAATAAATTTAAATTTAGAAGCTCAAGCATAAAGGATAGTCGCACTGCACCCAAGTATAGAATTCTTCCTAAAGTATAGTTTAGTTTAATTTTTTTTTTCCTGAAGTTCTGAGTTTTTCTAATTAAATTTTGTTTGAAATGTAAGATGGTTTGTTTGAAATGTAAGATGGTTGGTTAGGATTATAAGTTTGATTTTTGTATTGTTTATGAAATTTTCACCCAATTAAATTGTTTTATATATTAAAAAGATAAACAAAATTAAGTTCATATTCTTATTCAAAATTTGATATGATCAAATTCTTATTACAAAGATTAAAACATTACATAGTTAAGCTAAGTAACTCTTATTTTATATGATAAAATTTTCTGCTGTATGCCGAGGCTTTTGCAGCTGAACTATAGAAAGGAAACATAGAAACATAGAAAAGAAGGACATTGTTTACCGAGGTCACAATTTTCTTGGATAGTTAATTTTTTTGAAAAAATATAAACTTAAAAATGTTTAAATTATCTTTATAATAAAAATGGACTGAATACTAAAAAAAAACCTTAGAATACTCAAAAAAAATCTAATAACTATAATTTAAATTTAAAAAAAATCATTAAATTTTCTGAAAATCATATTTCAATTTCTATTATTTAAAAATTATAATCTGTTTAGGCTACTTAGAAAAGAATTAAGAGAAACATTTGAAACAGTAAAGCACGAAACCATAAGGGACAAACATGATAATGGAGATGTAGAGAATGGCTTTGGAGCAAGTCAATGCGCCTATGACTGTATTCAGAACTTCTCTGTGGTATATAGACCGCTTATCACAAAGATGAAGTGGTTAAGTTTATATTGATGGTTAATTTAATTATTCTCTAAATATGGAGGAGTAAAGTGAATTATTTATTTTGTGTCATAGTTATTAAGTTTGAATTTAGAAATTTTTTAGTTAAGTTTGAATTTAGAAATTTTTTAGTTAGGAAAAAATTAGTTAATATACATTAAAATAAGTGGTTTATATTTTAAAATTTTAAAATTTATTTGTAATTTAAATAAGGATGTTTGTTGTTTTCGCTTGCCAGGCTGACTGCTGCTTTTCTGCGGGCTGCGAGCAATACTATGACAATCCATTAATGTATTTAATTTTTTATCAAATTAGTTTTAATTTTTTTATTTTCAGTTTTAATGTCTTTGGTGTAGGGTTGGAATTTCAAAATAGATTTATCTATTAAATTTGAAGGTTTTCATTTTTTCTTGATTAATTTTCACAATTTTAATAAAAAAATTTGATGATATTATAAAATTTAAAAAAGACAAATCACCTTGTGACAAACAATTTAACCGTCAAATTCTATCCCTGGTCCTGATTATAAAATTCGATTTTTGACTTCTGCAGAATTGATGAATATTCGAATTATTATTACCAATTCAGCTGAATTTGGTAATCATGCTTGGCAAGGGCTAACCAGCCTGCCATAGGGCATTAAATGCCTTGGTACATGCATCTCTATAACAAAATAACACACAGCCTTTGGTGGCTACATAAGTTAAAAATAAAGGCTGTGTGTTATTTGTTATAGAGCATGCATGTACGAGGGCATTTAATGCCCTATGGCAAGCTAGTTAGCCCTTGCCGTTGCGGGCGATTCCTATTTCCAATCCCATAGAAAAGTTATTGCGCCTGATATGTGCTGGAGATAGCCCATTATAACACGCCGTTTTTTTTTCTCTAGTCATCAACGCGCCCGTATTATATCTAGCTATCTCCGACGCATATCAAAGCGCAATAACTTTTCTATGATGTTGGAAATAGGAATCACCACCATGCTTTGGGTCATGTTTATTAGATGCTTAGAATCTGCAATCGTTTCTTTTAACAAACTATTGTCAAAACTTGAGAAGGAAGTTAATTTCAAAATATCAGAGTGCAGTCAGCGTTTTTCATAAATGAAGATAAAGATTCAGGAGTTACCAGATTTGGGCATTGATGACAGGACCGGCAACAATTCAAGGTCTCTTTCATTTCACATAGACCACTACTTGTGGATAAGGCCTAGTCATCATGTCAAAATTGTCGTAGATTGTGGATAACGCCGAAGCTAAACGTCAAAATTGTTTCCTGCACAATAATGATTTTATTGAAAATGTTCCACATCTTGTGGGTCAAGGCTTCCCATAACACTGGATGCTTGTCCCTTCCGTTGGGCGGCTGGAAACGATGGACGTAAAGAGGCAAACACCGTTGAAATTGAAAAGTAGACGCGGGCCCTCAGCCCACGAAGGCATTGGGAATTATTGAGATTCCTATCGGCCTTAACGCCGCGATTAACGAGATATGTAATTTTTTTGCATACAATTCGTTTATTTAACTGGAGACAATGTATAATTTATTTAATTTAGTATGTAATGTTTCCTATAGCTCATTTTAAATTACACTAGCCAAAATAAAGAGATATTATTTCTTTTCAAGATTAGTGTTCATCACCTCCTAAAATCTTAATTTACATTTTCCATCTAACTCTTTATTGTCTCACAATTTCTCCTTAAATTTTGATGTAATAATATCTTTAATAGTATCCTTATTCTGCAAAATAGTCTTCTCCTTTATTCCCCCAATGGTTTAACCAATATTGGGCATCCTTATGCCATCCTTGCTTGAGTCAAAGGTGATGGTTTTAGCTGGAGTTAGAAGCATTTTTACAAAACCTCTTATCTTCTATGTGGCTTAGCTTATTCTTATACATAAGATCCCTAGTTATAGACATGCTTTCCATAAGTCAAAGGCTTGCTTCAATGGAAAGGATATGATAGGGTGTATTTCCTTTAGTCTTGAGATTGTTGGTAATAAACTATTTTTTGATATTTTTATCTTCCTTCACAACTCTTTGGAGATACTACAACCCCAAACCTCACATCCATATAAAATAATAGGAGTGATGAGAATGTCAAATAGGAATTACTTTTATCCCATATCCAAAGATCTACTAACTTACAATTGTTTTCAAGTCCATAATACTCTTTCCATTCACCATTTATCTTTTTCTCAATGCTATAATTCCAGTTCATCTTGTGATGGATATCAATTCCCAAATATTTATATGAAAAGTTTCCTCCAAGTTATCTCAGTCCATACATGATATAATTCCATTTCATCATGTGATGGATATCAATTTCCAAATATTTATATGAAAAAAATTCCTCCAAGTTATCTCAATCCATACATGATATGGGTTCCATTTTAGATTAACATAGGAAAGAGTCCACGATTGATATTTTAAGAGTAATCCTTTGTAATCCCAAAATCCTCTCATATAATGGGATGTTGATGGTGGGGAGAGGTTTAGTTTGATAATAAGAATTATGTTAGTGCTCTCTAAATCACATGTGACATATTTACACAAAATAAAAGGCTAATGAATATAATTTTATTTTGATAATTAGAAAAACACCTCGCTTGATTTTCAGACAACCAATGATTAATATAAATAGTTGAAAAATCCCCCTTGATTGTCAAACAACAATTTCTCAATATAGCTAGATGGACCAAATTAAATTATGCATTGGGTTTAATGTATTTGAGTAAATTTAAGGAAAATACACCTTCCATTTGGCATGTTGATGATCAAAATCCCAAATCATTTTACATCTTGATGAATTTGAGATGGATCATTTTACATTAGTATTCTACATCATTATTGTCCTAATATCTTATCCAAGTCAATAATCAAAATTGAATCTACGAGAGTAGAACCCTCATAGATCTCCTATACACATTGCCAAAATCAAAATCCACCACAACATTACTCAATTACTAGGTTAAGTACAACATTATCTAATCTCATTAGCTTTGATAGGCTTACTAATCATGGTTCCTAAATGGAAGACTACCTCCTCTCTATCCTTCCTGATAAAATCTAAATATCAAGACCAATTATATGCTTGGTTTGATACATTTAAACCTATATTGAAACTTGGTATGGTTGATGTATCACATAATACTGATTTACGTAGGTTACGTCATTCCCACGAAGCTTTAAAATTTTTCAAGCTTTGGAAATTTACTTGGAAAATGTCATGGTTCTTGTGAACAACCTTCCCAAATTCAAATCTGTATGACCTTGATCAATAATCCATAATTTACCATGACCATGCCAAATTCATCTTCCTTGTAACCTATCAATCTATGAAGACATGTTACAATTCCTTGAGGGGCATATTACGATGAATTTTCATACCCAATACAACAAGTAGAATAATATGTTCAACTATGATAACGCCCAAAAAAATTTCCAGAAAATGACCAATTAATTCCTTGGACTAGACTATCTTGTAAGGCTAATATTTATGACTAAATGAGATGGAAATTTCATTTCTATATATGCTATCAACGATTTTAGGGAGACTTGATATGAATACCACTTCAAGGCTTATATATTTCTAATCCAAAATGAATTTATGCAGGTAATATATGAATTTATTATTTCTCTAGACTGGAGGGATTAGAGCTTGGGAAAAATTAAAGATGATGTTTATTTTTTCAATTTTGGGTCATTAACTTCTAATACATTTTTAATGACATAAATAGTGTATTTTTTCCCTACAAAGGCTTAGGATTGTCTTGGCCTTACTAAGACTTAACTTTGTCTTCTTCTCACTAATACCTTTCCAAGAAGTTTTCATGCACCAAAAATGAAGTTCATATGAGAATTTTGAGGCCTTGACAAGGTAATGATCCAAATAAGCCTGACATTTCCTTACATGCCCAAGTGGTGACCATGCGAGCTTGCCATAACTTGAATATGGGGAGTTAATAACATCTAGGAGTTGACTAGATACTTCTAGAAGCATCATGAATGTTTCAATATGGCTTCTAAGTCCTAAACCTAACCCTAACCTTAATTCTAGACATTTTTAACTATTAGAAAGAATAAAGAGGTTTCACATTTTCACTTTCCATCAACCATTCTATTGTGTGAGAGATAGTGTGGAGGAAATGTTAATAGTTTATAGAGACATAAGCATATTGCTAAGGATCATATAATACCATATTGTCACATAGCTTCATATTAACCTTCAAACATTTTGTATTATATATCATAATCATCATAATATATGTATATAGAAGGCATGATCCTTAAATTGAATGTTTTTCCTCCCATATGGGTTTCCAAAGTGAATATGTGTATTCCATTGTCTGTGCATCATTGTACTCTTTTTCACACATCATAGTAATTAATGATTTTGAATGGTGTGATTTTAGTTCTATTGGTAAGTAAATAGGAAAATATATTCATGTCATTGTATTAAGTTTAATTCTATTTGTGTGCATTGACCATCGAAATATTCAAATAAATCTATAGATCATATTAGTATTAGAGATGATTATCTAGGTGTTTGGTGGTTTGAGGCATAGTGTGTGCTAAATAGTTTAGGAGATCCATTTATGTGGGAGAGTTGTACATTGTTGATCTTATGATCGACATAAGAAGGGTTAACAAGTTTCCACAATCTAAAAAATTGGATGAGTGTTAGAAAGGACCCTATGGTTAATACAAAAGTATATCCAAGAGTTTCAAATTTAAGTAGTTTATAGTTACATTAGCATAACCATAATCATGGACACTCTTGAGAAAAATATATATACCTTTTTGAAGCCCAAAGATCATGTGAAACTAGGATATATTGAGGAGTAGAGGGGAGAGAAGGAAGAAACAAATCCCAAAAAACATGACTTTAGTAACCATTCTTTTCAACACCTATTTGACATGGAAGGAAAGGTTGAGATCAATCCCTATGAAGGTGAAGTTGATGCATCTAAAATAATTCATTGGTTGTAAGAATTAATAGTCTATTTCAATGTGCATAAGGTATGTGGGAAGCAAAAAAGAGCTTTAACTAAATCTAGAAGACCATGAAGGAACCTGGTGGGAAAACCACACTAAGGCCCTTATGCTAAGGGGAGCCCCACCAACAACTAAGTGGGAGGTATTCAAACACCTTTTCATGTTCCAATTTCACCCTTTTAGGTATGAAGAGGACCCAAGGATTTGGTGGAACAATTACTAATAGAGGAAATGACCAAGTGTAGAAGATCACATTACAAAGTTCAAGAATCAAACCATCCAATTAGGAACAAATTCTAAAGATTTAGATATGATCATCAAGTTTTTAAGTGGTTTCATGGTCACATAAGAAGAATAGTTATGTTATTTGAGCCAAGGGAAATAACCAACGATTGTGTACTGTTGAAAAATGGCAACAAGAAATTGCTAAAAATAGAAGTGCTAAAAATAGCCGTTTGGGCATCAGTGCTAGATTGGGCGACAGGGAATGAAAAATGGAAGTGAAGTTCTATTTTTAGGAGTTCAAGTTGGATTCCTATTTTTAGATTGTCCCTAGTCTAAAATAGGAAGTAAAATTCAAATTTGGTCTTACCAGCAGTTTGAATATTAATTAATTAATTCTCCATGAGTTAATTAGTTAAGGAAAATCAAACTAGAAGTCCTTGTGAGAACATGTAATAATTTCTCCACTGATTGGGGAATGTGTCCTTTATTTGCTCCACTGATTAAGGAATTAAGGATGAGTTCTATATTGAGAGGATCAATTGACTTAGTTTAACTTAGTCAAGTTCAGTTAGATTAATTTAACAAGTTATATTAATGAGATACAGTTTGTTAATGCTTGAATGCATGTGACAGCTACTATTTTCAGATAATTGAGTATTCTCTCATGGATAAATGATGCATGGCAATTCAAATAGAGACCCAGTTGAGATTAGAGTAGGGACAATGTACTATCAGTTGGATGAATATTTTTCCTATAAACGAAGCTCATCCATGATGAGGATTTATCTCCTTCAGGTTTGTGCAGTTAGATCAGACATTAGTGAGTGTGTGAAGAGGCCAATTCACACAGGTGGCAACACTGGACCCCAAGGAAAGGATTGTACTAAGAGCTGGATAGCTTCCGAGCTAAGGCTTTGTGTAATCCGGACAATATTTCCACTTGTATGATAATACAGAGATGGGGTTTTAGGAAGGTGATTTCCTTGGGTAGATTCTTCTGTGTTATGTGTGATTGATTACTTCTTATTAGTTATATGTGTTTTTATTGATGTTGCTCACGGTTGATT
The DNA here is from genome assembly GCA_000404065.3 of Pinus taeda. Classification (NCBI taxonomy): domain Eukaryota; kingdom Viridiplantae; phylum Streptophyta; class Pinopsida; order Pinales; family Pinaceae; genus Pinus; species Pinus taeda. The sequence continues at coordinate 21,988 of APFE031734691.1, read as the reverse complement.
AAGCTTCTGCTAAATTGTTTGTAGAAGTAGATCAAGTGTTTTGCTTTAGTACATTGCATTACCAGGTTGATCTACAGGTGAGAAATTTCTACATGGTATCAAAGCTAGCTGATTTGTTGAAAAAGTTCTACATGGTATCAAAGCTAGTTGATTTGTAGGAAAATTTCTA
>APFE031734691.1:1168-12739 GCA_000404065.3 Pinus taeda | reverse complement strand
GTAATTTATTTTAATAATTTAATAACTTAACATTAAATATAGTATTATATTAGGTATTGGAAAATATTAATAATATATGTATTTATTAATAATTTAAATAATTAAATAGATAAATTTAATATCTAACCACTTTTCTGGTTTATTTTTACCCAGTTTGCTTGATTCCGTAGATCTGATAATTTTTATAAAAAATTAATATTATTTTAGATTTCACTGGGGTCTTAAGTTGAAAAATAGTCGTTAGTCGTTCTAGCCGTTGGAGTCTCTGCTTAGACTATTTAACACACTATACTGGATCGGTATCTTCAACTTGTCCTGACGATGAACCACACTGGTTGGTTCGAAACGCGTCGACAAATGATCAATTTATGTGATTTCGTCAAAAAATTCTAAACAAGTTGGAACCTCTAAATTCCTATAGGTATCCTTTGGCTTTCCCTCACACCAAATGAAAATCTTGTAAGAGGGACTGACATTGGAAACTAGGGAAACTACTTATGGTTGTAGAAGAAATTGGTGGTAGGCCCTAAAGTGAGAAGGGAGACATAGTCAAAGTTAGAGGATTATACCCTATCATATTGGTCAAAGCAATGAGGACATCAAAGAGGAAATCCTAAATTTTGATGGTGAAGGGGATCCCATCTCTCCTATGGTTGAAGCACCACTCTCACCATCCATGTGATGAGAAAAAAATGAAAAAGGTTGAGTAAATTCGACACTCACTAGAAAAAGTAAGAGGCCAAGAGGATTCACCAAATGTGGGTTGACATTTGTTGGTGAACTTTCATCTACCACTTCAAGTATGACTTGATCTTCCTTCTTTAACCAAAAATAACCCTCCTAACTCAGTTTGATCTAAATCCTTTGATGGTGGATTTATCCTACATTTATTTGGTGGTAAACCCCCATTTTAGGAGGAATTTTTGCAATCTATGAGATTGACAGATAATTGGTACGTCAGTCATGGTATCTATATATATATATATAATATATATATATATATATATATATATATATATATATATATATATATATATATATATATATATATATATATATATATATATATATATATATATATATATTAATTATATAATAGATATTAATTTAAACACCCCTAGCGCTAACTAGACTTGGACCAAAAAAATATGAAATGTAAAATATCCTAAGATATATAATAAGAAAACCACATATAAAGGTACCTCCTGAAATGGAAGATGCTTGAGGTGATACCTAAGGACCTTGGACTAATAAAGGGTTAAGAAGAAGTTACCCAAACTCCTTATATCATGATTGACTAGCTCAAGTGACCTTGATGGAGTTGAGTGCCACCCCCCAAGAGCATTGAGATGGTGATGGACGTTTATCTCAAGTACCATGGAGACTTACCACCCACATTCACATAGGTTAGATCCCTAAATAAAAGCTATTAATTTTACTACCTCACTACCAAACTACCGATGGTACATGTGTGATCAGGACCATACACATAGTTAGGGTAACTAATCCTCAAACCTCTTGAGAGATTGCTCATAATGAGCCTTGCTTCTCAAAGATATCCTTGGATGCACACAATTCTATATACATTAATACAAAAGGAGCGGGGATGCCACTCAAAATATTCTTGATGCAACTACATGTTTGACTACCATGTGAGAGGATATTTTTGGCAAACATGTGGCATGATAGTGGATTTACTCTCTTTAGTGGAATTAGTTTCAGCTTGATATCCTTGAATCATGTTCTTTCCAAACCTATTTCAATAATTTGTACCCTCATATAATGTTTTTATTATATAACCAAGAATTCCGTTGAATTTTATTAGCATTTTATTTTATTAGTTGTTTACTCGGGGGAATGAAGTACAATTGTGATGGTGTTTAGAGAATCAAAATGAATCCCAAAAATGAAAACTACATGAACCATGCAATTTCTTTTCAATTTGATGAAATATATCTAAAGGAAGGGTAAAGATTTGATTTCCATTTTCCAATAGACAATAAACCCTTACGCTCTCTCAATAATCGCTTAATACAAACAAAATATCCACATGAAACCAATTCACTAATCAATTTATCCACTCCAAGATACTAATGCAAAATAATCACACAAGCAATCAAAAGCTTGAAACTATGGCTTTGAAATAAAAGGATGTGAACTAATACTTCTCAAAGAAGATAAACAACACATGCTCACAAAACAAAGGAAGTTTGGATCAGTAATACAATGCAAGTAACCACAAAACCAATCCCATAATGCTTTTACAAAGGAAAAAACCACAAACCCTAACAAGGAAACATGATCTAGCACTCAAGAAACTTGAATTTTCTTTGGGGCTTTTCAAATTAGATGAGACATAATACTATCCAAGTACTAGATCATTCTCACAATGTTTGAACACCTATTGGATCACAAATATCCAAAAAAACAATAAGATAGTGAAAAAACCTCAACCAAGGCAAAGAAAAAGTGCAAGAATCAATAAGATATAAGAAGAAAAGAGAGTTTTGGATCAGATCTAATGTATATATAACCCTTCCATAGTAAGGAAACATCGATATAAGCTCTAAACATAACACTCATATAAGATCACACTCAAAAAATGCCTCCAATAGTCACCATCACAAAATGAAACTTTCCTTTTTTTCTATTTATATCATGAAAATAATCGTGAAAAAATCCATAAAAAGAGAAGTTCCTAAGGTTTCTCTGAAAAAAGAGGCTCCCTAGGGTTCATAGGAAAAAACCTAGAAAACATTTCACTAAAAATGAGTGTTTTTTGCACTCCACAACCCGTTTTTTATGCACCCTACATGCTTCATTCCCCCCTATATGAGTATAGGGTGTATCTAGGCAACCACTAGATGAAATCATGTAGTGATGGGTTCAACGAATCACTCTATGATGCACAAAAATGGAGTGATGGGATTCTATGATCTATTTTCCTGAAGGATAACGATTCAAATTTGAGTCAAAGGCTATGGATATGGTCTGTAACAAATCTAGAGGAGATGGAAATCAATAGAGAATCACTTAGAAACAAACAAATCAATGAATATTTAAAAGAGAAGAAGAAAACTAGGGATTTTCCCCTAGTACAGTTTCCAATTCTATTTTCCCAAATTTCACTCTATGGCAAAGAGACTATTATTCCCTAGATCTTACCTCGGGATATACTAGACTTCAAATCGATGGTAGGACGAATTGTCATAAGATATAATTTCATACAATTCCTTTCATAAATAAGATAGATAAAGGAATGAATAAACCTGACTATCCTCACATGTCGTTATAGATTCCAGGCTTGATCTAATAGCTAAAGATGTTTCTCATCACTAGATATATATTGTCCAATGCCAAGATCATATCACTTACACACTTCACAAACATACAAAGATGGTATTTTCCTCCATTAAAAGTAAAATTAGTATACACAACAATACCCAATCATAAAACATAGAAAGACATAATGATCTCATATAATAAAATAAATAAGAGAGATAAACTTGATCAATTATCTATATAAATGAATAATACAACAAGAACATTATACCTTAATAGTCAAGAGTTCCTCCCTGATTCCTTAATATTCCTCCTCCCTTGAAATACAAACACAAATTGGACTCATAAATTCAACATGGAAGGATCTCCTCTTAGAAATCCTCCCACATAGCAATGTAGTATATTCACTTTATCCTCCCTTCCCCCATTGAGAGGGTATGGTTATATAGACTCTTCCCAGATCTATAAGGTTGAATTTTGACACTTAGGGCTAATAGGAGTTAGGCAACTTCTCCAATAATAGATCCCAACCCAACTCATGACACCCTAACTTGATTTGATCATATTTGGAATGCTAAACTATAGAACTTTAGGGATCCACTGCTCCATACACAAAGGAATCCTATATAATTTTAGGGAAACATGACATGTCATACACTAGTAAAGAGCAATGGAACATAGATTGATAAGGGAAAAGGAGGGATGGGTAGTCTAATTGAGCACAAACAAAGGTGAAAGAGTTTTCATTCCAACATGAAACTAAGGTAAGTTGAACTATGGTTTCTCTCATCATAGTTTATAACCCTATTTGCCACTCCACTACAGTGACAGTGGCCCTAGTTCAACTTACCTCATTTGTGAGCTAGAATGTATCCCCTTTCACCATTTTTTTTACTTATATGGATCTTAGAAATATGTAATTCGATGTTATAAGGATGAAAATACATATTTGAGTAATTTTATCACCATTTCATAATTATGAAATAATAATTATTTCATAATTGAAAAAAAAAAAAAAAAAAAAAAAAAAACTTGCAATTAAGAAGGTTCCCAGTGAGTTGGGAAAAGATCATAATTGAGAATGAAACTTTTGCATGACTTGTAATTGTTTGGTTCACATGCCATCAATTCTATCCATACCATGTATCCACCTAATTCACATGCCATCAAGCCTAACTTCTTGTCGCCCTATGTGTCTAGATACATCCTTTGCAATCTAGGAAAGGCCTATTTAGTGAGACCCTCTCAAGAGTGAGGAGGGAGAATCAGAGAGAGATAACTCAATGATGTTGATGGAATATCAACAAAATTATATTCTCTTGCATGTGAGATTAGCCCAGTCTATCAATAAACTGAGGTAAAATGAGATCCAATGATTGGAGGAGAGCCTATATGTTAATTAAGGTATCACATCTATTCGTAATATTTTGATCTATGAATGGAAAAGTGAATTCTCTCCCTATTTCATGTTTTTATATGTTGGAATATGATTTTTTTAATATTTTAGCTTTTGGTGCATGCTAACTTTCCTTTTTTGGTGGAAAACATTATTTTGTTTGGTGGTGCATGTGTGCAAGGGATAAAATCAAATATCTTGGAGTGGGATGTTTGGAATGGAACGCAATTTCTAGCTACTCTAATGGGTCTACAAACTAAAATTTCCTTCAAGGATGCATATGTATGATATATTCATCCTAATCTATTATTTGAACAGGTGTTTATTGAACTAGAGCTAGGGAATTTTCTTAGATCCTTCACACAATGTCTAGTGGACCTTGAGGCAAGATTTGTGGAACAGTAACTCCTTAGCCATTATGTAATTTCTGAGATAATACATAGTTGGAGTGGAAAATAGGATTATAACACAAAGAGATAGGACAAACCACTCCAACACCTATAAATCAGGAAATAGAGTCTTGATTCCCCTGAAGTCCAATAAAGGGTCCTACCTCCTCTTATAATATGATGGAATCAACCCCACAACTCGATATGCCAACAACTCTTCATAAGGTTCCCATCCATTGATAAATTTGTCGATATTTTTAGTGTTGGGTACTTCCACATGGGTGAGATTGTTAGTGCGTGATCCCTGATAGGTCGATCTCCTGGTTACCAATGTCTTGATACGTAGGCATCCTATACTAGAAGGTGTGACTCCTCTACCAATACATTTTGAATTGTTAAAGGGGTCAACCTTGAACCTTGAGAATCATTCGGCCACTAAAGACTTTTCGATGTAAAGGAAGGTTAAGGAATAATCATTATTGAGGATACATGATACCTCGGTAAGGAATTGTAGGCATATTCCAAAGGTTTGAATCTAACTCCAACATGGAAAATGCAGCCCAAAAAACTATAAGCACTCAAGAAACTCTTCATTGAAATATAAATTCCATTCAAGAATGTTGCTTCTAGTTAGACATCTCTTAGAATACAATTAGGGAAATGGATTATGGCCATCACACTCAACTATATCTATCTAAAGGATTTGTTTCTTACTCCCTTTTTGGAGTGCAACTCCACACTTCAAACTTATTTCTCTCCCTCACACAGGATCCTAGTATGTTGGCTTATCCCCTGAAGGAAATATGTTTCTTTAGGTAGAGAATGACATTCAATTCGTCTAACTCTTAACAAGGGTACAACCCCTATTTTTCCCACCCAAGCCTAGTTTGGGAAATACCATCCACTCTAACAGAATATAGGGAGAGGATTGGACCCAAAATTAACCTTATATCACATGTGATAGCCATATTTCTCGTATTTATTATTGGAATCATGCCTCAAATTATTTCTCCATACAACTAATTTATTCACATGAGAGGAATTTACAACTAGATACCAACTACAATACCCATTTTCTCACCTCATTGTTAAAAAATACTCAATAGCTTAGTATAATCATATTCTAGAAAAAATAAACATCATAATAATTTCATACACACTTATGAGATGTCCATAACACATATATTAGTCTAACAATGAAAGCAATCACAGTAACTAGCATAACAATAATGCATAACCCTTGAACAATGATGCCATTTCATTCATAAGAGGTAAATACACATATTTGGTGCACTTAAGCTGCTTGAAACAAAAGGAGAGTGAGCCACTCTCCACATAACCTTAGGCTTAGCTACGATGTATTCTTTCTTTTTATATTTGATGTCTCATGGAAGGTTTCTCTTAGGGTCACTCAAAAATCACAATCAAGTAGTACATGTGAACATCACTCTTCTTGTGTTACGTGATTCAAGGTATGCACTTCAATGGTAGAGTTGGACCTCTTAACATAAAAAATATGGCCATCCAAGGTTGGAACAACATTAAATGGACCCCTTCATTGATTTATCATTCCCTCTGTGTGATATGCACTTAAATGGAAGAATTGGACCTCTTAACATAAAAAATATGGCCATCCAAGGTTGGAACAACACTAAATGGATCCCTTCACTGATTTATCATTCCCTCAATGCTTCCCTTCTCTAGTGCCTTACATGACTTAGTCAAACAATTGTTTATAAATTTCTCTACGTTCCCAAGCTTAAATGAAGGATTCTAATTAATTCCTTGACAAATTTCACTTGAGAATTCACCTCAAACTAAGTGGATATGACCTAAAGGCTTCCAATCACCTCCTATCCAAATTCTTGTCTCCTACTCCTATGTGAAAGTTGAGTCTGTTCATAAAGTCAAGCCTCTTAACATAGCAAATTATGGAAAACTTTAGGGGCTAATATTCGCAAGTAGGCTAATTTTTCATGCTTTTTCCAAAAACAATATTTGCCAATTTCCATTTTTTCTAAAAATGATTCACCTAAATTTTATAGTACAAAATTATTTTACCTTAAAAATCGTCCAAGTTTTGTAGAGATTATATGAAAATCATTAGAAACTTGAGTATTTTTACAAAGATATCACTAAGCTATTTATAGTTTCCATATTAAAGACTAATATGATTCGCCAAGGTTTCTAAACTTTCAAATAAATATCCATCCCTAAAATTTTCCTTGTAGAAAAAATGACCATCCAAGGTGGGAAAAACACAAAATGGAGCCCTTCTTTGATCTAGTATTCCCTCGATACTTCCCTTCTCAAGTGTCTTAGGAACCTTATTAAATTATTTTTTAGAAATTTCTCTAGGCCCCTAATCTTAGATGAAAACTTATCATTGATTCCTTGACTAATTTCACTTCAAAACTCACCTTAGACTAAGTAGATGTGTCCTAGAGGATTTCAATCACCTCCTATCCAAAGTCACATCTCCTACACCTCTATTTGGGTCAACTTTGTTCACAAAATCATGGTTTGCATACTCTCTTCATCATGCAATATCTCTAGTTCTCTCCTCTCTACTTTGTTCTTCCCCTATCTACTTACCCACCATGAGCATTGTTACTAGTGTGAGAGTTTTGGGTTCTCCTTGGGTGGCAAGGTAAACTATTGGAAGGATCCAAAGATGTATGTATCCCATACCTTGGGTAGTTTGGTACCCTCTTCTCCATTACTCATAATTATTGGCAGTTATTAGTGCAAGTACTCAAATTAGGAAAAAATCGGAACAATTAAATTCAGCAAGGATAGGAAATATCCCAATCCTGTCACAACTTTCCCTTCATGAAGCTTCTCTCCCAATCACATGGATATGTATAGGTTATACTCTCTTTTAGTTTCAACAAAAAATATAAAGTCTAGCATAACATCCATGTTGATTATTGAGCATTAAAAACTTAATAATGTTTACAAAATTGGGGAATTAAAAAGGGACCTTACAATCTCCTCCCCCTTAAAGGAACATTGCCTTTAGTGTTCTACCATTTGTATAACTAATTTTTATATAGGAAAAAATGGATATTTTCTTTTTCATGGCATCCTCCAACTCTCATGTGGTTTCATCTACTTTAAATTTCTTCCATTGCACTTTGATTTGTATGACAACTTGATTCCGGACTATAATCTACTTTTTGTCGATTATGCAATGGGGTTTTGGCTTGAATTTTCCTTCTAGCTCCACATGTATAAAATCCCAATCAATAACATGATTTTCATTATGTACATACTACGTATGAAAGGATATATGGAATATATCATGTGTCTTTACTGTTGGAGGAAGGGAAGTTTATATACTACTAGCTCCACTCTCTCCAAAATCTTAATGTGACACCCATGGTATACTCCCCATGATTTTTTAAATGTAATGATACTTTGATTATTATAAATGTAATTGAATGGCCTAAATAGTGGGACATGAACCCATGATTTTAGGGGGAAAAGGAAGATGAGCCTATCTGGGGTTAGCTAGCACCACTACTTAATCAATTTTGTAGTTAGCAAGAAAGATATAGAGGAATGTTCCATGAATAATGTGAAGAAACATACAAGAAAAAAAAAAAAAAGGCATTGGAACAACATTGGAGGGGTTGACCCAAGGAATTTGATTTGGAAAGGGCCAAACTTGAATGATGAGGAGCGATGGTATAGCATGTTGAGGCTGAGGGAATGGATTAGCTTGTGTTATAAAGTTGTGGGTTGCTTGTGCTCAATCTTGGAAAAGTCTAGTGGAAATCTCAATGGATATGGGTATTGAATGATTTATATTGAGTTGATAGACCACTGACAGGGTTCTTTCTACAGTTTATAAACAATTTAGGGTACTTTCCATGAAGGCTGATAAACCACCTAGGCACTTGTTGTCAAGCTAATAAACCACCCAGGGTGCTTCCATTTAGGCTGATAAATGAGAGAGAAATGTTATTCATGAGTGCTTACCACAACTAATAAACCACATGTAATGAAAATTCCCATACTCCTAGTACTGAGCATGATTTCCAATTGAGACTATTGAAGAATCCTCTTCGATCATGGATCTAGATTGGGGGTGACAATTGAAAGAGATATAGGCTGGAAATGGTCTATGGTTAGGTGTAAAATAGAAGATTCGCCTTCAGTTTCATTTATTAAGTATTCCATATAAGTATATTCAAATGAGGATTATGGATATGAAGATTAATTCTTTGTTGAATTGATGTCTATCTCTTTAGTAATCTTGCATGATTGTAGTAAACTATTGCATGAAATTAATAGGAAAGACTACTTCAAATATTCTATGAATTGCATTAATTCTCCCTTGAGGTTGTAAGAAATATGTCTTGAATTCTTATGTAAAAGAATATGTTGCATGTGATCATGCGAGGCTTTGAAATTTATGATCATTATTTTTATGTCCGGGTGCATACTAATTTAAATATTATTATTCTTGTTTAGAGATGTGAAGATATGCTCAATGATTATATTACATAAATCTGGGGTGAATCCCCTGCTGCTTTTTACACAAGTGTAATTCCTTGAGTTGGGTAGTACAAGAGTGAAACCTTGGAATCTTTGTCTAATTATAAATTTTATATTGGTTGGGTCGAATTGTGACAATGGGGGTCCGAGAGTTCAGATTGAAATCCCACCTTGCAAACATGGTTAAGGCTCAAACATATGAATGGCCCGAAGGCCCAAATGGTGCAGCCCAAGGTGGATTGGGGTTTCGAACTAGTTAGGGGGTCTAGGGTTCATCTTGTAAAGCAAGTCATTTTGTTTGAAAGATACCAAACAACCCAAATTTTATTATAACATAAATTTGTTACAAAAAAGGGTAAGGGCCGGTCTGGTGGGCCCCTGTTGAAGTGATGACATGGCACGTGGGATATATGACATGTGGAAATCATGAGAGACCTTCATGGAGGAACATTGGACTAAATTTGAGTGGCACGTGGTGTCCTTAGAGAGGGTCACATGGCTAGTATGATGTCAACATGACATCATCTCAAGCCTCGAGAGGAAAGATAGGTGTGTAGTAAGTAATAGATTGAGTTTGATGGAGGCTAAGGGATAAGAAGTATCGTTAGAACTTGACAGGGAATTTTACATCTCATACCTCAAACCTTAGAGTCCCTCATTATGATAATGTATGTGGCAGATGGGAAGAGGTTGGTGGACGTTAGGGCATGGGAGGTCTCCCCAACTCTTAATGGTAAAATATGCATCGTGAGGTCTCGAACGACAAGAGTTCTCACTGTGGAGGTGCTTATGGCAGAGGAGGCCATGGTTATGGGGTCGAGAGATGGGAATTAGTTCCCAACAGGTGAAAACAAGGGTCTCCATCGTGCCCCAGAGGATTGGCATATGTTATATTTTATGGTCCCAAAAACTCTGAGAATTCCTTTATAATGTGAATTGGTTACAAATCATGTTGAGGGTCGACCAGTGGGGCCCAAGTGAGGGGTTGATGTGGCAAGTGAATAAGGGAAAGAAAATGGCCAACTGTGATGACATGGACCCACCAGGTGAGGTGGAGTTACCACATGGGGGCCATGTGTGTGCTACATGGCAGTACCTTGCTGACATGGCAAGGGCTCATTGACCAAACTTTAAATGTACATATCTTTTGATCCAGGTGTCATATAGAGATAAAATTTATATTGCTAGAAAAAACTTAATGAGGCAACTACATAGGTGACATTAGTTTTTAGTTTTGAGGAAGTTAAAAATTGAGGAAACTTTGTAACCCCATTTCCATTTTGAGACCTTAGAGATCAAGTTAACTTGATGTAACACCTTCCACTTACAAAGAATGATTCAAGGGGGTGGGAGGGTATGTTACGAAGTGGTATCAGAGCATGGTTCAAGCATTGGACCTACAAAGGCTCACATGCACACACTAGATGAATGTTGATCTACCAAATTCCATTTCTATTCATATATTGTTGAAAATAATACTGAGAGGGGGGGTGAATCAGTATTATCTAGTTATTTTAACAAATCTTCCTTATTTACACTTTGAATTATTTTTTCATATCAGTACCATAAAATAATGAGCAAGAAAAAATAGACAGTCACATCAAAGAACACTAGATATAAGGTGGAAACCCAATGTGGGTGAAAACCACCTGCTGCAATATGTCTCTATCTTCTTTCAAATTAGAAACTCCTTTTACAATGGTCTTGTACTGGTGCAGTCCTTTACCAGTACGCAGGCTGCAACCTGCAGAGAGCTACAACTCTCTCTCGTTTTCCAGTCTCTCCTGGAAGGGAGCTACAACCCCCTACTTCTTTTCTTTCAAGGACCACTTTTCATAAATTTTCAAACTGGATCCATAAACATCAAATGATCATCAAGTACCAGTAAGTCACCCAGATAACCAGATCCACAATAACAGTAAACTAAACCCAGAACACCTTATCAAAAAAATCAGTCAACAAAAGATCTTAAGACAGATACGCAATTCCTTTTCTCTGGCC
>APFE031734668.1:3352-21762 GCA_000404065.3 Pinus taeda | reverse complement strand
GTTTCTCTAGATAATGTTGACATAATTGGCGAGGTATTATTCTCATGATGATGTAGTTGTGGGATTTATCTTGACTGTTGGTTAAGCACTTTGAAAAAAAGATTTCTTTATAACTTAATTGTTGCATTGCATGCATTGTAGGTAGTTGAGGTACTTACAAAGTCTTTGACTCTAAATTAGATTCCTATTCCAACTAAAGTTGCAAGGCTCATGTTAGTTTCTAATATTCTTCACAACAGTAATGCTCCTATGCAAAAATGCTTCTACATATAGGAAACACTGTGAAGAAACATTTCCTAATATTATGGAAAGCTTTAAAGCATGAAGGATGTCCTCAAATTTATTTTTTCTACACTCTATTAAGGAAAATTCCCGATCCACTCTTTGGTACAATTACATAATACTACAAATCAAAAACATCGGGGTAGAAAGTTGTTCAAACTTCTACAATAGTAGTACTCCTACAGGGACGCTTCACAAGTCAGAAGGTCATTATCATTAAAACCTTCGATGATGGAACTCTTGGATCGACATATTACCACTTCCTTGTAGCTAGTATCATGAAATACCCTAAGAGGGTAATCATAAAGGACTATGCGAAGCAAACTATGAAGAAATCAATGTTTCAGGCTTTCATCAAGGTTATTAACTACAACCACATCATTCACACCAGGTATAGCTTGGATGTGGATTTGAAGAATGTTGTTACCTTTGATAAATAGGAGACACATAATCAGAAGGTGGCAAAAATAAAGGGAGTAAAATTTTCCTTTGAGGAGAGGTTCAAGGTAGGGAAGATTAGATGGTTCTCTACAAAACTTAGGTTTTCATATTCTCATTTTTTAGAAGTACCATGTTAGAACTTTCAAGTTTTTATATTTTTATTATTTATAGTGGCCTTGGTACCATGGTACCATTTATAATTCCTGGACATTTTTGAGTTGCTCGAGAGTTTTGATAGGAAACTTAATGCTAATCTATATTATATCTACCATTTATTTGACAGTTATAGATTTGATTTATCGTATTAGTGGGAAAAGTGTACAAAATATTACATTATTGGTCATCAATTATAAAATTGGTTGGTAATTTTTTCTCGTAACAAAAAACATAATAAGTGTAAAGACTGTGTGTATCATTCTGTGAAATTTTTCACATTTATATTCTGGTGTCTTTGCAAGAGAGAGTGATGAAATATCTCCAGGCTTGGTTAGATTGGTTTCTCTTTTTATATGCTTATGTGAATGGACTGAGATCTACCTTTCTTTGGTCTAGAAATTTAAGTGTCCCTCCTTTTCATTCAATATGTGGAGATGCCCCAACATTGAAGGACCTTGATAGCTCTAAAGCCAATCTTATGGACATAACAAATGGATCTAGTAAAAATCAAGATGTTTCTTTGGCAATTGGAGAGGGAGAAACAACTCGATAACTATTTAGTATTCCTCCTATGGATCTTGAAAGATGGTGTAGAAAATTGGTTTATCTATTCATGGTGTTAGGGAGGTAATGGTTTCCTCATTTCTTAGCTTAGAGGAAGAAGAAAAGTATAAGAACCAAGATCAATATGAGTATGCCAGGTATGGATATAACTTTGTAATCAGAGGGAAGCATGCAAGAGAAACTAATGTTTATCTAAAATTCGGAGGGCAAAGGTGGAGCACAGGTAAAGAAAGAAAATACATACTTGATGATGATAAGGACTATATGTCCTTATCATCATCTAGGAATGTTTTTTAGGAAGAATCATATTTATGGTCATAGGTTGAGGAATGTGAATTAGTGGATGCCTCTTGCAATGAAACTTTACTAAAAAAGCCTAGCATGGTGATGGTAGTGTCATGTGAGATACCCCCAAAAGTTCAAAATATTCTAAGCAATGTCAAGGAAAATTACTTTCTCTACTCCTTAACTCATATTTCGCCCTATCGACATTTTCATAGACCAATTATCAATATCATAGAATGATCTTCTCTTTAATGAGGGAGTCCAAGGGCTAACATTTTAAGGATATGATCCATTTTTTTTTAAATAGATAGTCTTGTCTGACATGCAAGGACTTGGGTGTCAAAATTTGCTGCCAAGCCAATCTTATTCACATGTTAAAATTTTGATTATGACTTGGGGATGAGCTTGACTAAGAGGAGTTCGCTTAATATTGTTTAATCAAGGAAAATAATCAAATTCAGAGTCCCTTTGAATTATGATTCATGAATCATAGTAACAAAGTTGGTGAGCTTAATAGGGCTCATCCTTGTCGTGATATGTTACACTCAAATGGAATGAATTTCAAAACGCTGAGATATGATATAAATCTTGGGAAATTTTGACCAAATAAATAAGCCAAACCTAATACCTAAGATATGATATAAATCTTGGGAAATTTTAAGCAAATAAATAAACCAAACTTTAAACCTAGTAGTGTGAAATCTATCGTTTGAAGTGTGGCTACTGAAGACAAATTTCTTAAACACTTTAAAAAATAACATACAAATAATTTATAAAATCAGGGAATTTTGTTGTTAATCAAATGTCAAACCAAATAACAATTCAAGCAATAACGCACAATGAAAACCCAAAATTGACAAGGCGTATTGGACTATGTTCAAAACTCATTGGGAACATCTTAATCCTACGGGCTGCTCATATAAAGAAACCAAAAATGTTACCTCGCTTGGGAAACATGGAATTTTAATGATATACTGTGACCAGTTTTAATGATTAAAAATTAAAACTGACTGTCAGAACCAGTGTAAACAATGAATGATAAACAAAATGAAAATGGGGCAAAATGTCGCATACCCACTCCATGAGACTACCATTTGCTTCCATACTCGATGTTTCCCAAGACTAAGCAGGTCATTCAATTGGTGTCCAGATCCTTGTATCCACAGTAGAATTCATCCTTGTATCCACATACAACCTGCATTGGCCATACCCTTCCGCAAAGAAAAAATGAAATAAAATGAAGCCAAAAATCCTTTTTAGTAGTCAATGGTTTAAATATTTTGAAGTATATATTTAAAAAGAAGATCTTCATAACAATATCCTTTCTTGCCTTGAAACTCTATTTAAATACATCATTTCTTCCAAAAAAATTACATACTGTGGATTTTCATAATCTAAGTCATCAGTTACAGAGAGTTACATCATCTCTAGAGCAGGGGTGCTCTAAAGAAAGAAACCTAATAAACCAATTTCCCTATCATGAAATTGAATTATGTCTATGTAGACGTATATTGTACGGAGATGAGAGAGTCGGGATCTGAGACGTATGGTATGATATATTTTTCAAGTTCTTGCATTGCATTTCAAAACCACAATAATCCAAATCTGCACTCATTTACCAGGTAAAATACATACATATTCATTATGACCATCATGGAAAAAAACCATGTAAGAATTTTATGGTCTTTTTGCATCTTCTAAAGTCATATGTCATTGACCTCGACTGCAGAAGGCATTGAGACACAGTTTGACAACGTCAATCCACCTCTAAACATCTCATCCATGGGTCTTTCCTCTATCACCACCTACAATGTTAAGATTCCATAACTGTATGCATCCATCTTTGCCAAAATTTCACCCCCTACTCCAAAGGAACGCATGACTGCACCTCCAAAATGACCTTATCACTCTCTAATCCATGGATATGGTTGTTGAGGTTCGCGTTGGGCATGAATTCTAATACCAAAGCCCTAAAATTGGAAGTGGAACATGCCTTGATGATTTTCAATAGATTTTGATGTTGAAATTTGCCTAATGGTCTGCACTCTTTGCCGAAGATATTTTTTCAGTCTTCACCATATAGACCCACAAACACCTAACAACAATAGTCTCGCTTCCTACTAAAGTTCCTCTATAAACCAATCTCGAGCTTCCTACTCTAAGTAGATTCTTAGGGGTAAAACTTTTTGTTGCTCTGTAGAGTTCTTCCCTTGAGATTCTCAAATGGGATATCAAGTCTACCAGATTGTGGGTTGGGCACGGTCTTGGATGCTCCTTGTTTGAAAATCCGAAATAGAAGCCCAATGAAAAATGCCACACAAATAGCCCTACACAGGAAATCGATATTACTATTATCCTCTTCTTGTATGTAGTAGAACTAGGCTTGTCCAATGAGCAAATTGTTAAGCGAAAACACATCCCACACAATCGAGGATTGCCTATCAATCCATAATGTTCAAGTTCATGAATGCACCAGAACATGGAACTGAGCTTGATAAATTATTATAGGAGAGATTCAAGATACATAGAATTCTGATCTTGGAGATGGAATAGGGAACCTATCCAGTTATATTGTTGTGAGACATATCTATGACCCGAGTGAGTGAGAGATTCTCCCAGATCGATGTAGGAATAAAGTCTCTACTTTCATTAGCCTATATCTTATTTTTGACAAAATTGGATGAGAGATACCAGTGTATGTCAGTAAAATTCATCGGAGCCTTTATAAGATGTGAAAAGACATACAACCTCGACCACAGCAGGCATTGTGGTGGTGGAAGCTGACTACTGTGGGCTTAACAAAAGATCTGCAAGAGGAGGGTCTTCCACCTCTAGAATCACAGTATACAAAGTGTGCAGTGATCAAGGTTGCTTGGGATCTGACATTATGGTTGTAGTGGATGATGTTGTGAATGATAGAGTTGACATGATATCCATCTTACTCGGTACCTCTTCTAAATACCCGATAGATATCCTCTCCGGCCCCATAGCAACAACAACATTTCACGCAATCGAAAAAGGAATAGTGGTTGTATGCTTCGCAGCCAACGAAGGTTCCTAATCAAGCATAGTGATGAATACCTATCATTAGATTTTTACCATTGTTGCAACAACCATCGACAAATATTTAAATGAAATGTAATTTTGGGTAATGTGAAAATATTCAAGGTGAATAATTGCAGGGACAATTTAGAATTAAAATCCACACTTACATGGTCCTTCCACCAAACATGTAGATCCACCGAAAATCTAGCCCCACCACAAAGACATGGATCCATGCTACCGTCACAGAAATAACACTGAAAATCTAGCCCCACCACAGAGATTTAGATAGGTTCTACCACCACATATACCACACTGAAAATCCAACCTTGCCAAAGAGATCTGGATCGGTGCTACCATCCTAGAAACAATGCTAGTTTGTACAACAATGCCAATTACCAAGGAAGGATCTACGATATGTAACCCGTGTTTACCACCAAAACACCCAAGACCTCAAATTTACCGCCACTACAGTTTAATATTTTTTTCCCTAGTGGCTATTAGAGTCTTGAGAATATTGCAAAAATGAGTTGATTGATTTGTCACCATAAACTACATTGAAGATATGGTATGGGGTAGAAATACAGATTTGTCATCTTTCACCTACTTATATGAAATATCTTGTTTGATACCTTCATTGACTAATTTTATACCTAAGGTAAAATGAACTTGTTTGATAAATTAAATCTTAAGGTCACCCCATCAAAAATATCAAATAATGTGCATTATATCCTCAAACGAGAGATGTAACACACCTAAAATAGGTTTATTACAAAGTAAAAATGTTATAGGTCCACATAATGTACCCTTCATGATGTTAAGTCAATAAAATACATAAAATAATTCTTCTTATGAGATGATGTGCTTCAAGGTGCATCTAGGGGAAATCACTAAGAGAACCCTTGAAGATGATGTGCTTCAGGGTGCATCTAGGGGAAATCACTAAGTGCAACCTTCGAAAATGCATGCATTTAAGTAAAATAAAATAACCACCCTTAAGTGACCAATTCCCAAAGTTTGAAGATGATAATCTCCCCATGTGCACCCTCCAAAAAAGAAGCTCCAAAAATAAAAAAGGAGACCAAGTACATGCATGAAAATCTACACTTGTGTACCTCCTAGAGTAGCACACCTTTTGAACAAAATCCTTCAGAACAAACTCCAAATATAAATATATCAATGTGAAGTCAAAAAAGCAAGGGAACTATCCCGTAGAGTTTCAATGATGCCAAGTGTAGCTGAAATATCCATTAAACAATGATGAGAGAGCGCCTAGAAGACATGTGGCTTAAAATAATATGCCATGTGATTGTCTCAATCAACCATCAACTATAAAATATCCTCCATATGAAATGTTCCTAGAAATAAGTGTCAAAATGATAACCCCATCAATATTCTTTCCAAAACTATATTGTTTTCCAAAACCACTAAGTCATTTACCAATACTATGTGGAAAAGGAGGAGTTTACCATCATTGTTAAGCTTGGTGGGGTATAATAAATGATTTTCATAACATTTCACACACTAAAATTTATTTTTCTAAACATGTTTCACATTAATCGTTATTTTATGGAGTTTCCTCAAATTAGATATTAAAATCGTTTTTCAAATAAAATAAAATGGCTATATTTTTTAATATTAAAACTTAGTTTTAATTTGTTCCATGGTGTAGATCAGTTGATTGGTTTAAATTTCGATTAGTTCAATGTGCCACATGTGAGGAAATATGGTTACACTTGGAGGTGAGGCAATGTAAGTACAAGCTAGCTATAGTTATTGATTTTTCCATATGCAAAAAATAACAAGAATAATAATAATCTTATTTTTTTGTATTCTTATTGAATTAATTATTTATCAAAGCTAGATGTTTTTAAAAGAACATAATTTATTGGAAGTAGTTTAGGTGATGGAAATAAGGGAAACAAATTTTCTTGTAAGCACTCTCTAAATTCTATCTCCACTCAAACACACTGTCTTGACCCCACCCAGAATGCCTAAAAGGCAACTCAAGCAAGCCACCTAATGCCACCCTGGTGGACTTCTCTCACTCTTTAGACAACAAAAAGGATATCCCTTTCCAAGGGGTAATCCTTAAATATTGATCTAAGCTAGGTAATTGAGTAATGAAGGGAAGTTCCTTAATGAAGACTAGTGATTTGACACCACTGACTCTCAAAGTAAAAGGTCATGGATAAGTGTGAAATAGTCAAATAAACCATGAATTATTAACAATTTTTGAATGATTTTAATTAGATAACTATGCTTATTCATGCAACAAAATTATACTTGAAAAATGAAAAATAAAGCTTGCTCAATTAACCATATAACATGAGATATACAATGTCACAATAAAAATAGAAAATGAATCATAAATTGTCCATACAAGTAAGGCATTAGATCATTAATTCATCTTATTCATGAGAATTTGATATTGAGAGTTCATCATCATCATCAAGAGACCATTCCACAATTGAAGGATCATACACCAATAGTATTAACTATGCTTGGGACGAAAACAGTTAGGTGTTTGTGATGATAAATAAAGGAAATATTCAAACTTGTCCTTGTTACTAAGGATAATGAAGACATCAAATTTTAATGTGGAGTACTTAAAGATTAGTAACATCCAAATGTTATCCATTTATAATTAATTTAACACCATTTATAGTTTCGTACTTTGTAACCATAGAATTGTGAGCGAAACGATGTATTTGCAACATTCCAAAATGTGTAATTACAACTAATGAACCATGATCAATACCATTAGTGTGTGAGCACAATAACCACTATGTATTTAGAACAAACTGGCAGTAAGACTCGAGATTGATGTAAGTTTTAAAGCAACCCTAAACAATAGGAAATTTCATATGTCAACACCAAATATTTAAGAATTGTGTGCATTGTCTAAATTGTGTGTAGAGTGAACCAAAAGTGGCACTATTGGGCTTTGATCACTATCTTTTTATGTCTATTATTATGTGGAATTTCAAATTAGAAAGTGATCATACATCTACAAAAAGCAGGCAAGTAAACCATCAAGACAATGTTAAACAATAGTGAATTTTTAGCCTTATGAACCAAGTCATTTCATGTTCCCATGCATTGATTTGTGTAAGGGTGTGGTTAAAATGTCAGATGTGTTCAAAAAAAGTAAGAAATAAATTTATCAAGAAAAAAATGTTAGAAAATTGTATATTACGGAGCAAAGGAACACATAAAATATTGCAGTAACATAAACACAGAAAACGCATAAAACAAGAGAGACACAGATATACGTGGTTCACCTAGTTTGGGCTACATCCACGGAGAAACAACCAGTCCTTATTTTATTATATTATCCAACAAACTAAAGAGACACAACCTACAGTAGATCTGCTGTAACACCCTCTTCGCTCTCAATCTCCTCTCTCTTCCTCACTCAGAATATAGATATACATAGAAACAATAGAATTCCCTCATATATAATGAGGGGTTTCCTTCTAGGCCAAAAAACCATAAATTAAACATAACTTCTACCATCAGATCATCCACCTAATGAACGGCCCAGAGTGACTAGAAATTACTATGCTTTTACAAGGAAATTTTACATCTGTTTTTAGATAAGGGGGCGCTGCCCTTGAACCCCCGCTAGGGGACCACTGGCCCCCAGACCCCCCAATGGGGGGATCAACCCCCCCCAAAACCCCTGGGGGGGGACCAGCCCCCCCCCCCCCCCCTCCCCACGTTGAGGGTGTACAGTCTTCCTGGGGTATACATCCAGCTGAGACCTTTGAATATAGAAGATAATCAGGCTCCACATCCAACACAAAATTTGACCATGATGCAAATTTGTAAACACTTTTCACAATTACTTATAAAGAGCTTAAATGTCAAGGTGTTTTATGCATTCATGTACTCATGTGAAGCTTAAGCGTGTTTACTATGCCATAGATATGTTACCTAGATATGTCAAATCCAACATGAACAAGTAAAAATATGATATTGTGTCCTTAAAAGTAAAGCGCTATTTATTTTTAATTTACGTTAATCATTTTTTATTTTGTCACTTATTATCTAGTCATATATTTTATTCCTAAACTAAATTAGTCATTTAACTTAGTCACTTTTAGTTGATTCACTTAATATCTAGTCATATATTTTATCCCTCAACTAAATTAGTCATTTAAGTTAGTTGTTTTTAGTTCAGTCACTTAAAATTGCTTAGATTTAGTAGTAATTCACTTGAAATAATTGTGGTGACTAACTTTTTTGGTCGCATAGTCACTAATCTCTCATTTTGTACTAGTGTTTCCTTATCTCACATAGTTTCTAATGAAATATGAGATCATATCCTTGATTACACATTTGAATGCCACTTGAAACATTGTATTTTAAACAATCAATATACAAGACATTTTGAGTTTTAATTTTTCCATTATTAAGTCTCATTTTTCCCTTTCCAATTGTTATTGTTAACGCATTATCTCAAAAATTGACACTACCTCCTATTTCTTCCTTTAGAGAGAGAAAATATCTCCTGTCTCTTGTTATATGCTTTGAACACCCACTATCGATATAGCATTGAAGTCCTTTATTTTGAGCATCTAGAGCATGTCCACATTCTTGATGTTTTTCTTGGTTCCTTTTTTATACCTTTGTGTATTATTCTTTCTTGTACTGATGAGGTGCCCTTATTATGCTACTTCTACAATCGCATGCCTCGTGTCCATATTTATTATACTTATAACATTCAACATGATCCATTAGGGGAGAAAATGAACTGTAAATTTTAACATCACTCTCGTTGAAGCTCCTAGGTTTATTGTTCACATAGCCAATATTTGAAGTATTATAAGATTCTCTATATCTATCTCTCATATAATAATTTCTTACATAAGATGTATAATTCATTGTTTTATTACCTAAATTATTACATGAAAATTAATAACCGAGGAATAGATTTGATACTAGGATGTGAAAGGTCTTCTTGGTGGATCAACTCTTCTGAAATATTTCTTGTTGATATTGTAAGAAGAATCAAGTCTTTTCTTGTCTTGATCTTGTTTCTTGGTACTAATTTCACTATTGGTAGAGCCTTTGAGCACATTAACAAAGAATTTGGGTTCTTCTTCGAATTCCTTGTTTGATGTCTTTGTGCTTGATTCTCCCTTGGAAGTTTCATGATTTTCTTTATAGTCAAGAGATTTTTTGATGAAAGGAGACCTCTAGTAGCTAAGAATGTCATCTAAGATTTCATTTCCTTCTCGAAACTTCAATATTTTCTTCAACTAGAAAATTTTCTTTGCTATTTCCTTTATAAAGTAAATGGCCTCTACTTCTAGCTTTTCACAATTTCATTCCTTTTATTTTAGTTGGAATATCAATACTTCTTCTATTATCTTTTCTCATTATAGTTTTTTCCAAGATAGAGACTATCACTTCATGTTTGTGGGAAACGTTCCCTAGGGGGAAGGGTTGAAAGCCTCAACAAAGTAGGATAAGATAACTAATAATAATCACGTAGAAAAGCATGCCAAACATATAAATTAACAAACATGGATTTGGAAACATACTCCGAGGTGCTAAATTTGAAGATGTTCCCATAGGGTCCAAACCCTTTGCTTCCTCCAAGAGGTGGAGACTTGCAAATCAATCACAAATCATATACATAATAGATAATTTAATGTGAATACATAGTAATATGTTAGATAATCATATAAGAACATATAAACCATCATCCATAAGATGAAAAAGTATATTAGGAACATGACATGAGCTTCTTTTTTAGTTAAAAAAGAGTAAGCATAAGAAAGATACAACCGCATCCAGGCCTAAGGTAAAATGAAGCCTTCATTTGGATCCATCTAGCTCGAGCCATGAAGAAAAACTCTCTAATAGGTGCAAGTATATGCTAGAAAAGGAGGTTGAGCATCAATGAAAAGGAAACTAGGGTGTCCTTGAGACCGAGAGTGCAGGAGGTGTGGGAAAAGTAGACTTGATCTGGCAGAAATCAAGTATAATGTCGATATCCTTCTTCTTGTATAAATTAGGCCTACCCAATGGGTGTATATATACCACCTCAAATTGGTTATTCAGTTAGGCCATGGGCTCCTGTAGGTGGGCTCTCGGTAAAATCTGTAAACCCCACCCGAAAAATAGCATTTTATTTTATTTTTTCATATTTTAAAAGGTGTATGCAGGTATAATGTTATGATACCCATGTATGTACACGATTTAGTATTGGAAGAGTCGCGTATGGAATTTGATATACTATTTTTTAATATAAAGTCAAGTATGAAGAGGGAAAGAGACTGCCCAGGGCCATAATAGAGCACCGAGTCTAGAGGAGTGTTGAATGACGCTATAATAGACGCCCCCTAATATACGAGGTCAGAAGGGAACATGATGGCCAAAATATATTAAGTATAGAGAGATGAGTCTTTCAAAAACCTAGGAGGAGATAACCAGATTCCAGCCCATCGAATACTTGTGGAAGAGTCAGAAAGAAAACTCATGTCTGCGATAGGCATACCCATGCTCAAAAGTAGTAAAGCATATCCACTAGTCAAGTATAAAGTGAATACAAAATGTATACATAAGTGTACAAAAGGAGCTAAAGAATACATAGTGGAGAATCAGATCATAGCCACAAAAGAACACAATGGAGCTATGTCTCAATATCACATATAGATTAATAGTTTATCAATGATGCTAGAAGACTATCTGATCAATGATGTTACATAATTGGTCCTTGTAAAAGTACCAAGTCATATAGGTGGAATTGTGGTACTACATAAACTCGGGTGCCAACATATAAGATTTTGTTGTGAAAGACTACAACATATAAAGCTGGGAGGTGTCACTGGTAGGAAACTGAAGGAGCTGTCAAGTGAACCAAGATTTTAACACAACCTAAGGTCTTCACTAACTGCAGATGGTACATTTCTACACTATGGGAATAAATGAGCTGAAGTTGCCCATGTGATAAATTGTTTTATTACCTATCATTAATGTATACCATTAACAAATGGAAGAAAACTCACCAATAATGATAATGAGTATCAAGGTACACCCAGTACAATCTAACAAATGTGAATAGATGTGTTTAAATTGAACACTTGAAAGAACCTACCAATTAAGAGATGCTGATGTATTCTCATTGTTGATAGTGAAGGAGTTTTCCATTGATGACTAAAAACCCTAAGGTACTAAAAAAATAACTCTATACCTTGTTCCCAAAGCAATGAGTTGGAGTCGATCGGAAAATATCTACTCGAAGGAAGGCATTAAGTCATCCCAGATCAACCAGTGTAAGTGAAACTCGCTGGCCAATAATTTGGAAGAACTCGGATGAAGAGATATGAAGTAATCATTCCGAAGTACATTTCCATTGTACACAAGATGTGGCTAGTGCACAATAAAGATCCTTTGAACCAACAAAAAATGAAAGATGACACAAAGGCGATGAATCGACCAATAGGGTCAAATGGAAATCAAGATACTGCATGAATTCAAATGTGTGATAATGTAAGATGACGTCAAACATAGGGGAAACCACTCAGTCAAAGACCCATAATGTTGATCAATGTTGAGATTAAGGTCACTTATCAATGATGTAAATAGGTCCAAGGTGCAACGATAGGTACACTCCTATGGAAATTTGTCGGAGTCAATACGAGTAGACCCGCCAGTAAGAATTCAATTGGGACCTTTTTAACCAACACGAGCAAATGACCATGGCATTGGTGTGGTGATGAGAATAACTTGACAAACCGGGTATGGCCAATAGAAATAAGTCAAGGGACATCACAAAATGGTTGGAAATAGGTTTACTTCCCTTGAACAAAAGCTTGACTTGATGTGACATAATGGCAACATAAAATAACTTTGTATAAGTTTGCATTGCAAGAGGCATTAACAAACTCTCAACATGACTGGAAGAGATAACCAAGAAGTGGAGGACTGACTCAAGAACAAGTTTATGGATTCCCTAAAGTTAAACTAAGTTACATCCCGATAGAGGAAAGATTCATTTTAAGTGCTTTGTTCAAGGGCGAAACAACTAAATGTTCCTGCCATAAAATGTCCTATTCCTTCTCTTTTCTTTTGGAATATATTTTTTCCTTTTTATCTTTTTCATATTTAAAGCTAGAAAAAGAATAAAAAATACCTATGGTATTTTGGAGAGAATGCGTGTCAAGTGAAAGTGCACTAGTTCATGGGAGTGGAACATTTATATGCCCATTTCAAGATGGTGGATGTTGGTCATCGACACTCAGGGGATGTTCGCTCTAGGGAAAAGGGTGTCAAGTTGCAAAGGTTAATGAACTCATGGTTTGAGCTTGCAGAAAAGTGATGGTCAAAAGTGGCGTATACATGGTGTCCAAATGAAGTTGGCTTAAGGCCAAAAGAGGTTCAAGAGGTCAATATGAAATGCAATAGTATAACTGAACACATGGGAGACTCTATAGTATAAATCCATAATAATAGCAAAGAATAAGAAAATGAGGCTTCAATGCATAGTCATGGTGGGACTAAAGAGGACTCCTGAGCCTCCTCAATATTTGTAGCATGAGAAACATATGCTAGTGAGGTTCTAAATAAGAAACCCATGGAAGGAAAGGCTCCACCACTATGTTACAATTTTACAAGACGACGAGTGAAAGAGGTTAAAAACTCACAACATAATGGGGTTGACCCTGTGGCTAAATATCACAGTATTATCTTAATATGCATAATGCAATTGAAAAGTGATATGCCTTAACATATATTTCATTTTAGAATATGATACCTTCCATGACAGGTCAATGATCATGGAGTCGAAGCAATAGATAAAATATCACTAAGTGATAAAATGTCTTCATCACCTTGAAAAGAACCTTTACCAACACTCCAAGGAAAGGTCAAAAGTTCATAAAATAAAATAATAAAGTTAAAAACTGAACTTTTAAAAAGTGGGTTTTAATTGTTTACTATAAAATAGAGCTTTTGACATACCCAATTTCATTTTCACCATCCAAGTGTTGAGAAGAGGACTTTTGGAGAAAATTTGGGCAAAACCAGTCTGACCAATCCCACCAACAAATCAGACAAACATAAGATCTAGGTAATTCATGGCCTCAAACTCGATGATTTGATAAAAAAAATTCGTAGATGAGATTGAAATTTTGAGATATCTTTTTAATTTTGAAAATTTCCCTGTGTGAACATTGGTCTAAGATTTTAAAAAGTGTATAGAAATCCCTATACACCAGTAAATGAAAGAAAATCCACGTATATACATAACTGTCTTTTACAGAAGCCTCATATGTGCAAAGTAAGATTTAAAAAACAAATTCTAACAGATGAAATCCCTCAATTTTTCTTGATGTCAATCATTTGGAGGGAGAGAGACCACACTGATCTGGATAATGAGGTTCTGGATGATCGATAATCGTTGGATGGATTAAGAAACTTGTGATTGCTCAAATTCTTTATGATACCCAATATGAGAGCTAAAGCTTGATTATTGGAAATGTTGATTCATTACTAGGACCCAGAGCAAGAGAAATTCATCATAGAAGAAAGTCCTTTACTGATCGAAGTATATGATATATACTTCATTACAGGACTCTCTCAAAGGGGAGAAGTAGTAGATTTGAAGGGGCAGGCCCATGGAGGCCTTAATATTGTTGATCACAATATTGTGTACTGTGCACTAGGTACTAAGAAAGTCGATTCATAAGTTCCGATAAAACATATCACAAACCTAGTGATCAAGATAATCCTTAATACCATTGCTAGGAGAGTAGGTTCATCTTTGTTACATCAGATGCCAAGAAAAACTATGTTCTTGGCATTAGAATGCTAAAAAGAAGTATTATATTACTGGTGCACAATGCTCCTAGTTAATATGAAGAAACAATTGGCATCAGTGAGACAGGGAAAGACAAATAGCCTTGACTATGGCACCATCCTCTGCTCATTTTTCTTTGAGTTGATTCTTGTGCTACGACCTAGAGTAGCATCTTCCATCAATAGTCCTAGCGGTCAAAGGATAGCCAGATGGGAAGGTCTAATCAAGTGACTTGGTGGAGGCGAAGTCACTTTAACGGCCTTTGATGACGAGTTCTTCAACTGGTGGGAGAAACAAATCATTGCCATAAAGGATTACTCTTATGCTGGAGGATACTTCCGAGAGGACCCAGAGTTAGCACTAGCTGAAGGAGCGACATGGGGAAATATTGGTAAGTTTTATTTTTTATTTTTTTAACATATTTTTTATTTTGAATATAATCTCAAGAAATATAAAATCTTTTTTTTGTGAAAACAAATCATTATAAGATTAAATGATCATGATGCAAATGTGGGACCAGTGAGACCTAAGGGTCTACCGAGGCATAGGTGTCACGACAGAGATGTAGAGAGAGTGGCAGCTTAGTTTGAGAGAGTTCTCCATACTGTATAAAGGAACTTGGAGGATTTGACTTTCTAAATTCTAATAGCATTAGTAGAGGACCTACCCAAGGCTATATAGAGATGAGTGGATGCAGTACCATGAGAGTGGGTGTGTCTCTTCTATTCAGTGGTGAATACCATTGTCTTCTACCAGGATGATCATCTAGGGTAGGGCCCACATACTTAGCTTTTAGATGAATGATGTTTTTTGATATGGACATGATCGGGCTTAGGCCCAAATTTTGAGGAAGTTTGTCCACATTTTGTAATATTTTGACACATTTATCTATGTGTATACAGAGATTTCACGATGACTTGATCATCTATAAAAATGATTATTTGATGTTTTGATTTTAATTTGATGAATGATTGATATGCAAATCCAATGCTTGATTAGCTATAGAATCAACAAATGCATTATCTGATCATGTAATGTGAATGAAAGTAGCAAAATTAAATGATCTTTGCAATAATCTTGCTCCTAGATATTGATGATGTAATAAAGGATCCATTAGATGATAAACATTATTTAATTGAGACATAATGAATTATGAGTCCAAATAAACTACTAATGATTCAATACCATAAGATATTTCCTCCAAAATTAAATTAATAACAAAATTGTACTCAACCATATTATTCAAAGTAGGACCAATACATGTGCCTCTTGTGACCAACAACTAACAAGATGGATAATGTATTACCCAAGCAACATAAGTTAAATTATGAGTATATCTACTAGCACCATCTACAAATCCTAAGTACATTGAATCATCCATCGAAACATACAAAAGAAGATCAAAAACACCATCAGCACCATGACACCTATAGATACAAACTAAAACTATGCACAATAGTTACAAAACAAAGTAGATGTTAAGCAAGATCCTAGGCATAGTACTTCTAGAGATAGATCCCATTTTTGGGCTTCGACAAGATATTCCTTTCAAAATAAATAAATTCATAAGAACCCTTCTTCAAGGCCCTTTTAACAATTAAAAGATTGTACCACATAGGTTTGAATTTCCATACCCCCTAGGTGTCTTTATCTTGGTCATAGACCAAGACAAGGTCACCTTCAGATAAAATCCTAAGTCATATGGACTTGTCATATTGATATTTTGCTCCTTTCTTATTGGCGTCGTTCATTTTGGTGACATCTCAATGCTACTCATTGATATGTTCCAAATGAATAAGGTGCTCTTCAAGGCCTGAGGTATCTGGAAGAAGTGGAACTGCTAAATTGAGAGATGGAATGTCACACTCTATAGGAAAGATCGATTCCAAACCATAAAATAGCTGAAAAGGAGTGAAAATCGTAGCAATCTTAACAGGCATTCAGTATTCCCATATTGTATGATATCGCATGATGTATCAGTTGTACTTTTCTTGACTAATCGTCCTTTGCATCTTAGTCTTAAGGGATTCTTTAACAACTTAAACTTGTCTATTAGCTTGTGGATAATAAGGAGAGGAAGGTTCCTACCGAAAGACCAGTTTTGAAGCCAACTTAGATATCATCTTATTCCAAAAGTGACTGCCATGGTGAGTGGCAATCTCTTTAGGGATACCAAAATGTTAAATGACTTGATTGAAAAGGAATAGCATTGGTGTCTCACCATCATTATAAAAAGTGGGCATATTTTCAACACACTTCATAAAATAGTCTATTGTTATGATAATGTACTTGTGTACCTTTTCCATAAACGAGTTACAAGTAGTAAAATCAATTCCCCACTTAGAAAATAGACCAATAATGATGACCAGAAAAAGAAAATCTTGATGAGCATGCATTTTTTTAGTATAGACTTTACAAGGATGGAATTTTTTGATCGCCTCTATCTAGTCTTTGAAAATCAAAGGCCAAACATACACGACACACAAGATTTTTTGAGTTGCTGAAAGCTCAGATAAATGACCTCTACAAGCCCCACTGTGATAGTCATTCAACACTGACTCAGCCTCTTCTAAGATGAAACATCTTCTAAGAATTGAATCAACCCAACAACGATATAAATTATCACAAATAATGAAATAACTCTTAGCTAGGTGACATAATTTTTAGTGTTCTTCCTTAGAAGAATACTAAGGGAACTTTGATGTATGGAGATATAAAATGATGTCTCCATACCGAGGATTTTGTGAGGAGAAAATAAAAATATCATCCATAAATGATTCTTCATCATGACCATCTCCTTCACGAGGAAATTATGAAATCAATTATGTGAAAACCAAACACTTATTCAATTTAGTTGACATAAATTTGAGATCAAATTCTTGCAAAACAATAATACATTTATTGTATTTTCCCCCAATTGCTCGCCTAGTAAGGACAAATTGAAATGGATTGGCATAAACTAATATAAAGGTTTTTCTCAGCACAATGTAATGATGAAGTTGTTGAACAACATGAACTGTTGATAAAGACAATTTCTCAATATGAGAATATCAAAATTCACGATCGACTAAGACACAAATTAGATAGTAAATCACATGCCCTCTAAGGGCTTCATCTTCATGAACCAAAACCATACTCATAGTTGATTTTACCACTACAAGGTACAAAAGGAAATCCCTGCTATAATCAGGTGGACTCAAAAGAGGAGTAGAGGTCAATTCTTTTTTTAGGGCATCGAATGAGTGTTGACCAAATTCATTCCAAACAAATGGAAATCATTTCTTAAGTAAACACATAAATCCTCTTGTGATATCAAACTATTTCATGATAAATATCCTTAAAAATTTAGCTTTTCCTTTGATACTTTGAAATTGGAA
Organism: Pinus taeda; assembly: GCA_000404065.3. Taxonomy (NCBI): domain Eukaryota; kingdom Viridiplantae; phylum Streptophyta; class Pinopsida; order Pinales; family Pinaceae; genus Pinus; species Pinus taeda. The sequence continues at coordinate 3,801 of APFE031734668.1, read as the reverse complement.
AATATTTGATGGGGGGAACAAATGCATTATTTCCTCAACCTTGAAAGGATCAAGATGCATCCCTTCATTAGAAATGGTGAATCCCAACAATTAACTAGATTTAAATGCGAAAATTAACTTATTAGGGTTTAACCATATTTTATAATAATGACATATCTCAAAACCTAGGCAAAGATGTTTCGAATGTTCCTTTCTCTTTCAAGAGAAAGCAACTAAATCATCCAAATAAGATTCAATTATATGATTGATGTTATGGAAAGTGTATGGCATAGCCCGCTAAAAGGTAGCCGCAAAATTTTTAAGGGTAAAAGGAATTTTCCTATATGCAGACATACCTGAGGGGAAAATAAAGGTTATATTATGTTGATATTCAGGAGAAATTTTTATTTGATTATACCTAGAAAATCTATCCATGAAAGAAACCATTTCATTCCCAGCACAATCATCAA